>JAODPA010049715.1:0-11614 GCA_025585075.1 Nepenthes mirabilis | reverse complement strand
AAGAATAATTAACTTGACTTAAAAAAATTAATTATAGAAGTTTCATTAAGGTCTTACATAAGAATAACATGCAAGACAGTATGCCTAATAAATTTCAAAATTTCTCACAAAATTTTATCAAATTAGGTATAACCATTCAAAATCTCAAGATTTATAAATGATCTTACCATACATACGTGCGATATTTAAGAAAAGTATAAAACGACTACATGCATATGACTTCCAAAACATAAATAAAGAACTCAAAGACTTTAGCAACAAAGTAAAAGAAAAGGCTTAGATTCAATTATTTTAAGTTGAATTTATTAAAAAAAATTAGCTTGAAATCTTTTCAAGTTCACTTTATCCTTGTTTTTTTTTATTTTTCTCTTCTTATTTTCTCTCTTCTCTCACAATGCATAGAAAAATGAGTTTAAAAAAAAATCAAAATTCTTAATAATAGACTAATATACATGCGTCAGTTATGTGTGCATTAAATGTGAATGCTATTTTTGACCCGCACACATGTGCCCAACATGTGTTTGGCTACTAGAATAAACATGTATGAGTGCTCTTTATGCGTATATTAGACGTAGAGATAATACTTCAAATACTCTTATGCATGGTTCATGTACTCTTTGTATGTCCTCTCAATCTACTAAATATTTGTCTGAACCCACCATAATCATAGTAGTTTACTTAATTCAGTTAATTTATGATATAATAAATTATATTTTAATACTTGGGTGTTATAATAAGATTCTAAATCCTCTTATGGCATATTTAATTGGAGGAAATAATGCGGGAATAGAAATTTCTTCGTTTAGTTACAAATTTAACCAGAAATAAATATTTTATGGGAATTATTATCCCACACATGTGGGAATAATAATTTTCACATATTATTATTGATGGGTATACCAACAGCGGGCTGGCCCCAAAAAGTCAACAAAGGCCCAAGAATGATGGTGACACTCCAACGGCCCAGAAGGAAAATAGGCCCAAGAGCTAAAAGGCCCAGGACGGTCAACGTACACGCAGACGGTCAACTCCAACGTTGACTATCCGCATGCTACACTTTGGGCCCAAAAGAGGCTTTTCTACAGTGACGGGTCTGGTCTGTTTAGGCCCACGAATTATCGAAAGGCTAACAACGGCTTTCTAGGGATTTTCCACTGTCCTAACTGGCACCAAAAGGGATATTGACAATATTGGCGCCCTTCACATAAGGAAGGCGCCAGATTTTTCCAAATCCTTGCCAAACTGGGCTCTCCAATGGTAACATGCACAGAAGAAAAGTGTCCGGTTTGAAAAGCTGTTGGCCGCCTCAGAAGGAAACTATCTTGCGTGGTTTGGCAACTGGCGCCTGCTCCCAAAGGCAAGCCAGCCAGCAGATCACGGAAGCAATCACTCTTTCCAAAGAAGGAGGATCGTCCTCTCAACCATAAAATAAATCCTTGATTCACCATTCAAGGCACGCTTTCATTGACGCTTTTGAACTACGCTTTCAATTATGCTCTCAGACATTGAAACTCTCAGAACTGCCTAAGCTCTCTACTACGCAAACACATTCACCAGCAACCCTAAGGCAAACAAGCGAGCCCCTCACGGCCATTTACTGCATTCCCACCTTCCAAATTCAAGAAAGCCTCACGTCTCTCTTACATTTGGAAAAAACACTCTTTTTGTATCTTTCTTTCTCTCAGTTTCAGTTTCATCCTTTCGAAAAATGTTTTACTGACTTGAGCGTCGAAGTATTTTCGGTGGGACAACTTCCTGCCGACACACTGACCTCCTGTTCTATTTAGTGGTGTTCTGGATCCAACTCAGGGAACGGAGCCGGAACCACATCAAGAGGATCATCTGAATCTGTTCGAAATTCGGATCCAGAGACGCATCATTGCCGCCGTCTGTGGGAAGCGCTTACAAAAGCCTACCACAAATCTGCAT
Organism: Nepenthes mirabilis; assembly: GCA_025585075.1. Taxonomy (NCBI): domain Eukaryota; kingdom Viridiplantae; phylum Streptophyta; class Magnoliopsida; order Caryophyllales; family Nepenthaceae; genus Nepenthes; species Nepenthes mirabilis. The sequence goes on along the minus strand of JAODPA010049715.1, from coordinate 9,685 downwards.
AAATACTCTCTTTCACCTTTTTATTCTGCAATGGTGAATACGAGAGCCCAAACTAGCGATCCCGCTAGAGATGCTGCTAACCCCGACCAGGACTACGTTGCTGGTGCCATGGTCAACGGGGCTACGGACGGAGACCCACTGCCTTATTTTCTACAACTGGTGGAGCAGATGCAAGCCAACAACCGTCTGCTCCAGTTACTTTGCTCTCAGAATGAGCAGTGACTACAAGCGGTCCCACCAGCGGCCGCCCCTGCACCTGCCACCAAAAGGGGTGGCTAGAGGAAAAAGAAGCTGGCCAAAAGGCCCGAGAAAGCCAAAGATAATCCGGCTCCAGCATCCTCCGGCGTTCGTGGCCAAAACAGGCCTGAAGAACGCTCCGGGAGCACGTCCCCGCGAGAAAGTCCGGAGAGAAGAAACCCCCGATACTCCTCGGCCGAAGGCAACAATGTAGTCCAGGAGCGAGCCTCCAGGACTGCCAGATCCACTAGAGGCAGTAGCCGTCCGGATGCTAAACCCCCCAAGGGCAAGACGGAGCTGAGGGATTACCTCAACTCCAAACGATCAGCAAATGCCGCTCGCACCGACCTGCGAGTGGACAAAATTTGGAACCGCGTGTTTCAGGATGAGGAATGCACCAGCGACTTGGACCAATCTCCTTTTACTGCGGAGATCCTGAGCCGTCCACTGTCAACAAAGTTCAAGATGCCGTCCCTTGACTTATACGATGGGGGCAGTGATCCGGTTGACCACTTGGATCACTTCAGCACCTATTTGAGTCTACAAGGGCCAGAAGACTCAGCGATGTGCCGCTGTTTTTCGCTCACGCTGAAGAGAGATGCCCGAATCTGGTTCCATCACCTCCCTTCAGGCACCGTCAGTAGTTTTCGTCAGCTCACGGATCTCTTCCGAGCTCAGTACGCCTCAAGCCGACGGGAAGAGAAGCAGTCGTGGCATCTCTCCCACATAAAGCAGAAACCAGGAGAGAACCCACGGCGTTTCTTGGATCGTTTTGTGACGGAGGCCAGAAGGATTCCCAAGATTACAGAGGAGATGAAGTTGGGCAGTTTCATCTCAGCACTGACTTACGGTGACTTCTTCAAGCACCTGGGCCACAAAAACTCTCAGACTTTTCGAGAGGCGGAATCCATCACCCGAGCCTATGCTGTGGCAGAGGAGGCCAAAGAGGCAAAACGTCCAGAACGGGTGGATCAGCCTCGGCCGTACCCTAGTGAAGGGAAGAGGAAGTACAGCGGCGGACAACACTCTAGCCAGAAGCAGCGTCGGATTGGGCCCCCAGAACGCAGAGACTACGGGCCCACCAGTTTCACACCTTTGACGGACACGCGCTCCAACGTCCTCATGCAGATCCATGGGAAAAAGTTCATGAAATGGCCGAAACCGTTAAAGAAGGACTCTGAAAACCAGTCGAAGTACTGTGACTTCCATCGCTCTGCTGGCCATTCAACTGAAGACTGCAAGACGTTGCAGAGGAAAATAAAAGAACTAATTCGCAGGGGACATCTCACCCGATTCGTCAATGGGCCTGGGCAGAATTCTGGAGCGGCAGCAGGAGAAGGCGAGGAGCCTTCTCAACCCCGGAACACGGTTGCGGCCGGGGTGGTTAATATGGTTACCACCCGACCTGCCAAGAACCCGGCTGACAGCAAGGAGCAGCAGACTAGGAAGAAGAAGTAGCGCACAGTAGATAACACTGTTAGCTTCGATGATAATGACTCAACTCATGTAGTATCCCCCCATACTGACCCTCTTGTTGTATCAGCACTCGTTTCAGACGGTAGTGTGGACTACCAGTTAAAACGAGTCTTTATCGATAATGAAAGTTCTAAAGACTTGCTTTACTTGGATGCCTTCTTTAAGTTAGGCCTAAAAAAGAACCAGTTAAAGCCTGCCGAAGGAGCACTATATGGCCTTAACAACGAACCAGTGCCCGTTTAAGGGACAATCCAATTGAAAGTCACCATGGGCATCTATCCGAAAACAGCAAGTCGCACGCTCACCTTTCTAATAGTTGACCTGCCCTCCGTTTACAACGTGATATTAGGCAGGCCGTACCTGACAGCGTTTGGGGTGGTCACCTCGATTCTGCACCTCAAAATGAAGTTTCCGACACCTTACGGTGTGGGAGAGGTGTTAAGCGACCAAGTAATCGGGCGAACATGCTACATGTCCTAGATCGCCCCTAGCGGTAGCCATGGCACTGTGGGAGAACTCGATCATCGAGACGAGACCACCGTGCAGCAAGCACAGTCTAGTGAAGCCACGGATCTAGTCCCACTAAATCCAGAGGAACTGAAAAAGTGTGTGTAGATTGGCGGCTCACTCACTAGCACACTGCGCACTGAACTGATTGCATTCTTGCAACGGAACGCCGACATATTTGCGTGGACTCCCACAGACATGCCCAGGATTTCGGCTGAGGTGATGGTCCACAAGTTGGGCCTCGATCCTGGCCGGAAGCCGATCAGGCAAAAGCGGAGAAATCACTCCATAGAGAAGCTGATCGCCATCCAAGAGGAGGTGAAAAAGCTACTGGACGCTGGATTTATTAGAGAAGTTCAGTATCCAAATTGGCTTTCGAATGTCGTCCTGATTAAAAAGAACAACGAAAAATGGTGAATGTGCGTCGATTTTACTGACGTCAATAAGGACTGCCCGAAAGACAGTTTTTCCTTGCCCAGGATTGACCTACTGGTTGACTCCACGGCTGGACATGAGCTGCTAAGTTTCATGGATGCCTATTCGGGTTACAACCAGATTCGAATGAGTCCAGAGGACGAGGAGCATACCTCGTTCATGACGGACCAGGACACCTACTGCTACAAAGTAATGCCCTTTGGACTGAAAAATGCTAGAGCAACTTACCAGCGATTGGTCAACAAGATGTTCGAAAAACAGATTGGTCGCAACATGGAGGTCGACGTCGACGACATGCTCGTCAAGAACAGAGTCACTGGCGATCACATACGTGACCTGGAAGAATCGTTCAAGGTGCTCCGCCAGCATCAAATGAAATTAAATCCAGCCAAATGTATCTTCGGGGTAGCCTCCGGGAAGTTCTTGGGTTTCATCGTCTCCCAGCGGGGGATCGAGGCAAACCTAGAAAAGATCAAGGCCCTCACTGACATGGCTCCCCCATGGAACGTCAAAGACGTCCAGCTATTGATTGGGCGGCTGGCATCTTTGTTCCGCTTCCTCGCGAAGTCTGGAGACAAGTACCAGCCCTTCTTTAAAACCCTGAGAGGGACAAAATCTAATGGGTTTCAGTGGACGGCTGACTGCCAGACCGCCTTCAATGAATTGAAGCAGTATCTGGCCAGCCCACTATTGTTAGCGTCACCCAAAGACGGAGAGGAGCTGTACCTTTACCTGGCAGTGTCAAAAGTGTCCCTCAACTTCGTCCTCGTCACCAGGAATCCGATATCCAGCAGCCGGTCTACTATGTGAGCAAAACATTGACCGGCCCAGAAACGCGCTATCCACGCGTGAAAAGAATGGCCCTAACACTTATCTTCACTGCGCGAAAGTTGAGGCCATACTTTCAAGCGCATCGCATAGTGGTCCTTACTGACCAGCCGCTGAAAAGTATACTCCAGAAACCCGACGTTTCTGGAGGCTGGTGAAGTGGGCTATCGAATTGGGAGAGTTCGACATCGAATTTGGGCCCAGACCTGCCATAAAAGCGCAGCCTCTGGCCGACTTTATTGTTGAGACCACGACCCTAATTCACGAGGAACAGCCCGCAGAAAATACAGAACAGTCAGACGAAGTTCCAGAATGGGTACTCCACGTGGACGGATCATCAACAGACACTGGCAGCGGAGCAGGGGTGGTCCTTACGACCCCTGATGGATTCGAGGTTAAGTATTTCCTCAAACTTGACTTCCCGACGACCAATAACGTCGCCGAGTATGAAGCCCTGTTAGCCGGCTTACGATTAGCAAAGGAGTTCTCTGCCAAGAGGCTGGTGGTTTACAGCGACTTCGAACTAATCGTCAACCAGGTTAACGGGGGTTTTGAGGCAAACAACCCTTACTTGGCCAAGTACCTGGCAATGCAAGGGAGGCTGTCCAGGGTTTTGAGAAACTAACCCTGGTTCATGTTCCTAGAACTAAAAATTGGAAGGCAGACCGGTTAGCTAGAGCCGCTGCTGCCGAAAATCCAGAACAGTACTCGAGGGACATAAGGGAGATTCTGAATGCTCCAAGTATAGAGAAACAGGAGGCGATGCAGATTTTCGAGACGAAAAATTAGATGACGCCCTACCTTAGATACTTGGCTGACGGGTCACTCCGAGAAGACGCCAAAAAGTCAAAGCGAGTTAAAAAGATAGCTGGTTGGTACACAGTAGTCGATGGGCGGCTGTATTGTCGTGGATACTCGACTCCATACCTTCGCTGTCTATCTCCCGAGGAGGCTGACTACGCGCTCACGTAGGCAGAAAAAACCTGTCCTTCAAGATCATGCGGCAGGGCTATTACTGGCCCTTGATGAAAAGGATGCGCTTGAGTTTGTGAAGAAATGTGAAAGCTGCCAGCTTCACGGCAACCTTCACCATCAGCCGTCCGCTGACCTGAAATCACTTCAAGCCCCTTGGCCCTTCGCGCAATGGGGGCTCGATATTCTCTGCCCATTTTCCATTACCACAGGGCAAATGAAGTTTATCATCGCGGGTATCGACTACTTCACTAAGTGGGTCGAGGCAGTCACGCTGGCGAAAATCACAGAGTACAATGCACTGAAATTTCTTCGCCAGGGCATTGTCTGTAGGTTTGGCGCTCCAGAGGTCGTAGTGACCGACAACGAGACCCAATTTTTGGAAAAACGCTTCACCAGGTATTGTGTCAGCCTTAGTATCAAGTTGGTCCACACATCGGTGGCAAACCCCCAAGCGAATGGACAGGTAGAGGTCACAAATAGAACGCTACTCCACGAATTAAAGACTAAGCTGGAGGATGCCGGGGGCTCCTGGGCTGACGAGCTCCCATCCATCCTCTGGTCTTATCGGACAACCCCGAAGGAACCAACGCGCGAGACACCCTTTAGCCTCTGTTACGGGACTGAGGCAATAATCCTGGTCGAAATTGGACTTCCAAGTCTCAGGGTGGAGTCTTTCAACCCACAGATTAAACTTGCTAGAGGAAGCCCGCGACGCCGCCAGAATACTGACAGCAGTCTACCAACACCGAGTTACCCGGTACTATAATAAAAAGGTGAAAGCCCGACAATTCGACGTTAGGAACTTGATCATACGAGGCGTCGAGGACACAAGCAAGCTGGCCGACCGCAACAAGCTCTCCCCTAACTGGGAAGGGCCTTTCTTGGTCTCCGCCGTCCTGCGAAACGGAGCATACAAACTCCGAAACTAGGACGAAAAGTTGGTCCCGTGAACGTCGAATGCGATCCACCGCAAACGCTACTTCCAATAAGGAACCCAGGTATGTACTCACCCATTTGTGTGCACTCATTCGCATGTTTATTTTAATTTGGTAAAATGAGAAGTTTACTTAGCATATAGAATCTTACTATTTGTGTGCATACATGTATACTGTGTTTGCCTTGCAGGATTACTCGACCTAGACTGCCCCTGAGTCGGGAGGGTCTTCACCCTCTCGTTAAACCCTGGTCATCCAGGTGGCCCACGAGCGGTCTAAACCCTGGTCATCCTGGTGGCCCAGGAGCGGTCTAAACCCTGGTCATCCAGGTGGCCCATGAGCGGTCTAAACCTTGGTCATCCAAGTGGCCCACGAGGGGTCTAAACCCTGTTTATCCAGGTGGCCCATCGGCGGTCTAAACCTCGGTCATCCGAGCGACCCATTGGCAGTCGTACTAAATCCTGGTCATCCAGGTGGCCTATTAACAGTCAAAATCTTAAGGGTTAGCGCAGCACACGCGATGACCTCCCTCACGGGGAGTAGCAACGTCAGTCAACGACGGTCGAAGGGAGAATCATTTCTTCTCCAACATTGGCTACCCAAGTCATCACTTATATGGCGCCACAAGGTTGGTTAACACAACCACCTGCCAAGCCTAGGGACTTAGCTCCTTAGGTAGCCCAGTAATGGTCACCGGCCAACTCAGTTGGCCGCCCCGTGTGACACATCATACAAACACAAAAAGTAGTAAAGATCGATGGACACCAACGGAAAAGAATTCCCTTTTTATTGCCTTAATTGTCTTACACGATTACACAAGTACAAAAACAAAAAGTTAAGGAGGCGGCGGCCACCTCTGATTGTCCCGAGGCTCCTCCTCGTCGAGATCGTCCTTGTGCTGCACCCCGCGATTTCCTAAATGAAGGTACTGAACAGGGAAGTCAGGATCGATCAACCTCACGAGACGCCGACAGACCTGAACCCCCTCAAACATTCGGGTGTGCAGCATGCCCTCAAGCTCGTGGGAGCAAATCCGGAGACCCGGCTCGTTCTCCAGGGTGTATATCCGGTCAGCAAGCCGCTTCTTGTTTGCCTTGCTCCGGTCTTCTTCCTCTTTCAAACGGGCAACTTCAGCCTTCAGCTCAGCGTTCTCCGTCTCCATGCCCGCCGGGACAGCCTCAAGGGCAGCAGTCTACTCGCGGAGCTCCCCTCCTGAAGCAGCCAGCCTGGCATCCAACCAGGCGATCTCAGCCTCCTTGTCCGCAATGATGCGATCACGTTGCTCCACCTCCCGGGAAAAGGCTGAGATCAACCTCTTTGACTGCACGAGACAAAAGCAAAGTGCAAGTTATAAATATAAGGAAGAAAGAAGTGCAATGAGGTCATTACATGAATCGTACCTTGTAAATCTTCCTCGAGGGCCTCTCGGGCCTGGACTCTAGACCTGGCCCAGTTGGCAGTGGGCTAGGCGGCGGTGGACCAGGAGCATCCTCTCGTGCCAAGCTCGCCTCTGCCTCATCCAGAATGCGATCCAGGAATGCATCAGTCTCATCCATGGTAGCCGCAGGCTCCTCTCTTGCAGGCTCCGGAGCGGCTGCAGCGGGCTCCTCTCTTGCAACCTCTGGAGTGGCTGCCGCAGGCTCCTCTCTGGCTGCCTTTGGAGCAGCTACTAGAGGGTCGAGCACCGCTGTTGGCTCCTTCGCAATAGCCCGTGTGGCCGCCGTTGGTTCATAAACCGGCACCTCCATTGACTCCATCCACGCGGCGCCCGAAACCCCTCTTGACGCGGGCTGCGCTAGGATGACTCCCCCTGCTTCAACCGGCCAACCCTCGGGGGTCTTTTTGCATCCGGCAGAGCTCCCAGCACCACTACAGATCCCAGCAGCGACGTAATCAACGAGCGACGACAACGACGAAGGCGTCTCTATCCCCTTCCGGAGTAGTGGGCTGATAAACCCTTTATCGGTGTGTCGCGTACGGATGATTACGCCCTTGGACTCTTCGGGGTTAGCCATCCTCACCGGAGGCTCTGGTTTTTAAACCGGGGACGGTGGTCCCCAGTTTACCTTCTTGGACTCTGCTCGGGAAACCAAAAAATCCCGAATAAAATCGTCGAGGTTCTCCTTTATTGCCTTCAGCAGCCACTCATAAGCCGCCCACTCCGCCGCGGACGGCGTCCCAAAATACACCTCTGGAATCTGGCCCCACTCCTTCGCGATGGGCCATTTGGCCCCCACGCTCACGAAGAAGAACCGATTCTTCTAGTTTTTCAACGAGTCGTGAATGGCTTTATTAATCTTTATTCCGATACGGGGGGCGAGCGATATCCACTCTCTCCCTAGTTCACTTTAAACAAAACCCTAACACCAGACATCTTAAACTTCTGGCCAAGTTTTCGAACAAAAATACACATAGTGAAGAGGTACCTCATGGCGTTGGCGTGAAGTTGGGCAATGGGTACTTGCAGAGCCTTCATGATCGACTCCAGTTCTTCCAGTAACGGCAGGCGGAGGCCACTCTCAGATGGGCCTCGTAAACAGTGATGTGCTCCTCCGGTGGAGCATATGCCCTATCGTCCTTGCCCGGAACTCTCCAGGCAATCTCCTTCGGAATATTGAATTCGACGCACAGAGTTTTGACATCGTTTTCTCTCAGAATGGAGGCAAAATCGGCGGCAGAAACCATGGTTACACAAAAAGTTAGGTTTTCCAGAAAGCGCTCATGAAGAATTGGAATGAAGAAGACGACGGACTGAAGGCATAAATGATTTCAAATTACGGAAATAAAACTTAAGCGCCAAGCACGAAACCCTTCATTAAGGACGCCGTTAGTCCCGCCACGTGTCGCCTCCCTACTTCACCCTATAAAAGGACGGATCTCTGACGCATTAATGGTCAGGATCTCCGCCCAACCAAGGGGAGACACGTGTCGCTTTCTGCCTTATAAACCGGCTAAAGACTGGCAGAAAACACTCCCAGAATTGGCTAGGATGGTCAACAATTCTGGTGCTCCGGAATTGACTAGTGCGGTCAACAATTCTGGTGCTCCGGAATTGACCAAGACGGTCAACAATTCTGGTTCCTCGGAATTGACCAGGACGGTCAATAATTCTGATTCTTCGGAATTGACTAAGATGGTCAACAATTCTGATCAAACTCTCCTTCATGCCTTTCACGAAGTTCCACGAGATCTTCAGAGCAATAAGGGACATCCCATCATGAACATACTGGAGGCCAGATTTCTAGCCACCAACATGGGGGGCTAGTGATGGGTATACCAACAGTGGGCTGGCCCCAAAAAGTCAACAAAGGCCCAAGAATGACAGTCGACACTCCAACGACCCAGAAGGAAAATAGGCCCAATAGCTAAAAAGCCCAGGACAACGTGCACGCAGACGGTCAACTCCAATGTTGACCATCCGCGTGCTGCACTTTGGGCCCAAAAGAGGCTTTTCTATAGTGACGGGCCTGGTCCGTTTAGGCCCACGAATCATCAAAAGGCCAATAACGGCTTTCCAAGGCTTTTCCATGGTCCCAGTTGGTACCAAAAGGGATATTGACAATATTGGCGCCCTTCACATAAGGAAGGCGCTAGATTTTTTTAAATCCTTTTCAAACTGGGCTCTCCAATGGTAACATGCACAGAAGGAAAGCGTCCGGTTTGGAAAGCTGTTGGCTACCTCAGAAAGAAACTATCTTGCATGGCTTGGTAATTGGAGCCTGCTCCCAAAGGCAAGCCAGCCAGCAGATCACGGAGGCAATCACTCTTTTCAAAGAAGGATGATCGTCCTATCAACGATAAAAGAAACCCTTGATTCACCATTCAAGGTACGCTTTCATTGACGCTTTTAAACTACGCTTTCAATTACGCTCTCAGACATTGAAACTCTCAGAACTGCCTAAGCTCTCTGCTACGCAAACACATTCACCAGCAACCCTAAGGAAAATAAGCGAGCCCCTCACGGCATTTACTGCCTTCCCACCTTTCAGATTCAAGAAGGCCTCACGTATCTCTTAAATTTGGAAAAAATACTCTTTCTGTATCTCTCTTTCTCTCAGTTTCAGTTTCATCCTTTTGAAGACTGTTTTACTGATTTGAGCGTCGGAGTATTTTCGGTGGAAAAACTTCCCGCCGACACACTGACCTCATGTTCTGTTTAGTAGTGTGTAGGATCCAACTTAGGGAACAGAGCCGGAACCACATCAAGAGGATTATCCGAATCTGTTAGAAGTTCGGATCCAGAGATGCATCAATTATTATTATTAATTATTAGGTATTATTGTTATTATTAT
>JAODPA010049704.1:0-11615 GCA_025585075.1 Nepenthes mirabilis | reverse complement strand
ATTATAAAAAAATTAAATAATGGTGGAATAATTAATAATAGAATGAATTATTTATTCTTAGAATAGTGGGAAAAAATATTTTTAGCTATGTCGATAACCATGGCACATATAACTATTGGAAGAAAAATGAAACTTTTAAAAATCACTATGTAAAGAATATAATTTCTTAAAGGTAAAATTCCAATGTGATGTGTATGTAAATTTGAATTGTCGAACGAATTAAGAAGCTACTTTACTCATGTGTCTAATCGAAAATAAGTTTGATTTTCGTCACTCTAAATTTGGATCATATACATCACAACAAATAAATAAGAGGTAAAAAGAATATAGGACTCGTTCCCAAATATATCATCTAATATTTAAATTAATAATCTTTCACTTGTAAGAGAAAGATAGGACAAAATGAATGTGTGGATACAAGTAGATCGAGAATGAGTATTTGTTAGAAAATTGTGCTCATTTGGATGCACCCGAGTAGGTGAGTGACTTTGTAAGTATTACACTCGTATAGGAGAGTGGCTTTAGAAGTAGTGCATTCATATGGAAGAGTGACTTTTGAAGTGTATTGCATTATTTGCTTGTCTAAACATTCATCCATCTTTCAACCCCTTTTTTTGTGGGGAAGACGATGTATTTATAGTGAGGAGTGTCTTTTGGCTGGCGAATTTCTAATTCAACATATAGGCATTATGCCTTTATAATTATGAGGAGAATTACTTGTATAATTGCTACTAACATTTGATAATTGGACCATATGATATTTGACCATTGGATTGGCGTAGATAACCGCCTGAAAATAGTCAATTGATTATCTATTGTTGTCCATTTATTATTAGTTGGTTTCGGTCGTACCTCTTAGGTCAATCGTTGCACTTCTTTTTTGATAAGTTCAGAGGGTCTTCTATTGGGTCGTCGCTACTTGGGCCTTCATTTTTTTTTTTCGCACTGGGTTCTAGGCCGCCCCGTGTATTTCCATACCTATCACTGGCCTCTCATATTGAGGAATTTAAATTTTTAACTTCCAACATGTTCATAATGGAACAACGGCTGCAAATCTTCGACACGTGCTCATTCGCCAAATATTACGTGAATTCAATGCTCTATTTGGGAGGATTTTATTCTATTCTCTGCCATCATTGTTGAGATGCGTTATCTTCTCGGATTAAATGCTCATTGATTTTTTTCTCGTGGTTATAAATAGAGAGGCTCTCTGTATTTTACATCATGAAGTATCTTTTATCTGTTAAGAAGTAAGACTATTCAGAGCTAATAAGGAGCCTTTACTATCACAAGCCGAAATCAGAGGAAGTTTTTTCCCAATATTTGAAGTTAAGATTTGAAGATATGCTTGAAGTCTGTATTGATTACCCTATTTTATGTGAAAAGTCACATTAGTTTTTCTTTTTTATACCCGTTCCAAAACCAGGTCGTCATTATTGTAGTAAGGTATCATTGTAGTAAGGTCCTGGGTTTTGGGGGGCGGTTTCCTCCCTCCCCATTTATGTCAAGCAGTCTACTCTGCTTCAATTCTAAAGAGGATTGCTTCAGACTATGATAGGGGAGAGATTTTTATTTTCTCTTTTTATTGGCCTCCCTATAGAGGATAGGTACAATTTTGAAAGGGGTTGCTACCGTTTCTCTAGGGAAGGCATTTCTACTTTTTCCATTTAAAATGGGTAATTCTTGGAACTTCTTGTTGTTTTGGGGATGAGAGTTTTTCTTCTTTTCATATCTGTCCTAAGGTTGGTTGGACTGCTATAGTCAGATTGTCGCTCCAATATTATTTATTTCCTTCTGAGCTGTATTTTCGATGTTGTAAACTTATACGTTATGAAAGGAATTAATGAATGAAACTTCATGAACATTATTTGTCTTTATTATATGGCTTCAATATTCTTGTATCCTTTGAATAGTTAAAGTGCTCGCATATTATATTTTGTTGTATAACTTCTGATAATTTGACAACTCAGACAATTGACAACTCGATTTTTTGATAATTTAACTTATAATAGTTTACTTTGAATGCTTGGCTGAGCATCCGTAAATCAATAGAATCAGTGTCGAGCACGTCAAGGTCATATGTCACCAGTTTGTCGTCTTGGAAAGTGATGTGTCAAGGTATCATAACTTGCACTGCATTGGAGATTCACCGATTTGGGTATCAGAGCCAGTAGCTATTTGCCTGCTATGCAATGAGGTATAGTGTTAGGCCATCATTATTGGCACAGTAAAACTGATGCACCGCAACACTCTCTAGTGTGGGCACGCGTCTTAACCATTATGAGGACGCGTCTTTTCAGTACCCTTAAACAGCGTTGTTCATGGGCTAAAATTTTGGCTATCTAAACTTTGGCCCTCTATCACTTCTACACTTCTTCATTTCTTGAATCGCTTTGCCCTAACTTACCCTTTTTTTCTCACTTTCAAGGCTTTCCAAGCAACCTCCTAGGGCATTGTTGTGATCCTATCTATCCTTATTTGTAATGATGTGGATGCCATGTATGAGAAATATAATATTCATAGCGCCATTCCATACATAATGCCTGAGGCTAAAGATAGAGCTTGTGCTCCTCGGCTCAAGTTTATTACCATTCACGAGGCCCATCTGAAGGAAGGCCTTCATATTCCTTTTACAAAAGAGTTGTATGAGATCTTGGAGGCTATTGAGATTCTTGTGGCATGCCTCCACCCAAACGCCTTTCGATAATTGATTTCTTTTTATATTTTCTTCTATTACAAAAAGCTTCTCTTAAATGCCCAGGATGTGAAGGTGATCTTCCAGTTTAACCAGAATGCAAATTGGATTTCTTTTACCCTTGTAAGTAGAATAAAATAAGTGGGAATACCCAAATCTAATAAAGAGTTGGAAGAATAAATTCTTTTATTTGACGGTTCCTTTCAATTAAACCCTTTTCAATAAGTGGGTCAAAGTCAATGGCGCCTATTTTGGGGATGTCTCGAAGAGAGAAGATTGGATGGCTCGGCTACTGACTAAGCTTGTCGAGGAGAACGCTGCCGCTCTAGCAATATGGGTACTTGGTTTACCCAAAAGGCATTCATCGATGTTCAATGGGAGGTCAGGACGGAAGGAAATGATGTCACCACCATGCCATTTCGTTGGCCCAAGAGGAAGCTGAGAGAGCTGTTTATCCAAGACTCTCCTAAAAAGGTGGCTAGTAGGGTAGTTCCTTCCTCTTCTTCCTCAACTGATTATAAGTGAATCATGGATGATGCCTATGAAGCGATGATTGCTAAACATATTGGCAAGTCATTGTGGTGGCCAAACTCTATTAATTCTTCTCTGGTTCGTTTCGTTTTTGAAGAGACAACCGGATTTGTTGAAGGTGGTGTGCTCCCAGTTCCTTCGGCTATAAGAATAAATAACCCCGTGGTTGGTGGATTGGGTGAACCAATTGACGCTCCAATTGTGGTTGAGTCTGGGGTTCTAATTTTGGTCAGCTCGTTAGCTGATGTGCCCATTAGCTCTTGCAGTGTTTGTTAAGGAGCGCGTCAATAATGATTAGGCGGCTGAAGAATTAATTGATCATAATCTAGAGGCCATGGCTAAAGAAGAGGTGCCTCTCTCTGAAGCTTCGCCATCTGATTTCCTAGAGGTTTTGGGCATTTCTCCTTCTCCTCCTAGCTTTGAGGTGTCTCTCTATCACCATAAATTGCCTCTTACGTGTTGGAGGCTCCCATATGTATTTGGACTCGAAGCTTATCCTGGTTTGTCATTCTAGGGGAGATCATCTCTCATTGAAGTATTGCCTTTGGAACTCTTCATTTTTTAGGTATGCTCTTGATTGTCATTATTCCTGACTCACCATTTCATTTTGCTTGACAGTCGTAGGAATTGATTTGTCTGATAGCGGATGGATTGTACCAACAAGATGCTGAGATCTCTCGCCTGTCTTAAACGTATACCGATCCTGTTGTACTTAGGAAGATGGAGATTCGAGTAGATGATACCATTGTCGAGGCTCAACAGAGTTGAGATTGGGCCACTTTCCTCAACCGAGAGCTATCCAAATTTCTAGCGAGATCCCAAGAGCTCTCTGATGAAAGATCTCTGGCTTTGAATCAAATTGCCTCACTCAAAGACAAGTTTCAAGAGGTTAAGTAGTAATATGCTGATATTCGAATCAAATGTGCTTGACTTGAAGGAGAGCTGAGGACTCATCTCTGTCTAGAAGAAGTTGGTCCTACACTGAATGACAGATTTCGGGGTGGCTTTCATCACTATAGATGGATTGTGTCTTTGGTTGCTCCCAACATTCCTCTTGGTTACCTCGACTCGAGAAATGTTGGAGCTCCTCGTCGTTTCAATTTGATTGATTTCTTGGAGTCGAGTGGGGAGACGTCGCCATGATCAACGGGGGGCTCCTTGCCTTAGAATAGTTATTATATTCGAGTGTAGGTATTAAGCAACATCTTGTAATCTTCCTAATGGATATTCCTCGTTATAAATATTAATTTTTTAATAAATTAGCTGAATTATTTAGATCATTTTTACTGATATCTTTGAGTTTATATTAAATCTCTTTGCTCAACATTTATTTTATTTACTGGCTAAGCGTTGATGCTATCGTCACTAAGCTTGGTTGGATGTATTTGTTCAATTATACTCATTCCTATGGGAGGACGTTGTAGCACTGGGAAAGCCTCTTTGTGACTGACTGGATTTGGTTGCCATTATCACCAGGATTTGATAGAGCCTAGATAGTTAACTGTAGTAAACCAATGGTACTCATTCTTGTGGAAAGATATCATTACATGCATACTAAAAAGCCCCTTAAGATTTTATTTTGTTTTGACCACTTCAAGGAGGGTTAGACTTCTATCTTTAAGCCCCCTAGGCCGTTACATTCAATCTCATTCGGGCCTCTCAGTTGTTTTGACTGAGATTTTTTATCGTGTTTTAGCAGGTCGATTTACGGTTGAAGATGTTTACCTGATTTAGGGGCAGTTTGGGCCATTTTATTTTATGTAAAGATATACAAGCATTCAAATGAATAACACAACAAATGAATGACAATTTTATTAATTAGAAAATGAGTATGTCATACACACAAACCATATATTATGTACAAAGCTTACCTATGCTTGGTGTAGATTCACTAATAATATTTCTTAAGGTGGATGGTGTTTTATGTTCTCGGGATCAATTTTTCATTTTAGGTGCATAGCTTATACGCACTATTTTAGAGAATTGTTGAGACTAGGAGTGATCCATTCCAATTCAGAGACAGTTTATTTCTATCAACAGTTTTGCTTGGTTACTCTATACTCCGTATAACTAGGTCCCTCATCTCGAACTGGCATACTTTTATCTTTCTATTATAATACTGAGTAATTCACTGCTAATAAACTACTGTGCACAGCCTTGCTGCGTCTCGGGATTCTTCGAGCAAGTCAAGATACTATTTGAATTGTTCAGAGTTATTTTGTGGTTAAAACTTTTGACTCAATGTTTGGATAGATTGATCTCAATCGGGATGACCGCTTCAATCCTGTGTATAAACTAAAGGGTATTTCTCATATAGGTTTCTTTGGTGTTGTCCGGTAGGACCACAACACAGTAGGTAGCTCATCCACCTGGGAGCCCCCTTCATTTTCTAGTTTCATTTTCAACCCATGTAATAGGATTTGGTTCATTACCTCAACTTGTCCGTTCGCTTGTGGATAGACGATGGAAATATGAACCAGTCAAATTCTTAAACTTGTATAGTACTTGGTGAATCTTTTTCTAATGAATTGGGTTTTGTTTTTGGTCACTATAACCTTAGAAATTCTAAATCTACATATGATACTCTACCGAATAAATTCTATCGCATTCTACTTGGTTATCCGTGTCAATAGAGGGGCATTAACCCATTTGGTGAAGTACTCGATGCCGACTATAATAAACTTCCTTCACTGAGATACAATGGGCATACTATGTTGAGTCCCCATTAGGTGAACGACCATGGTGATTGTAGGATTTGCAATTCTGTGTGTGGCCAATGAATGATGTTGCCATGGATTTGGCATTTTTCATTTTGTTTTGAATTCTACAGCATCTCTTTTCAATTTTGGCCAGTAGTAGCTCTACCGCATGACTTTGAATGCCATATTTTTGCCCCTATATGTGATCCATAGTTTCTAAGATATATTTCGCTTAACACATAATCAGCTTCTTCTAGTATAACAGACCGCATGTAAGGGATGGAGTAACCTCGTTGGTATAATCTCCCAACGATGATGGTATACCAGCCTATTATCTTCTTTATATGCTTGGTGTCATCAATGTTTCAATGTCTAAGATTTGAAGCAGCTCTTGCTCTGGGATTTCTATACTTGGGGTTACAAGAACTTCTCGCATCTCTCAAGCATACTGTTCAAGATTGTCAGTTGCTGCCACTTTGGCCAGTTGATTTGCTTCCCAATCGTCTTCTCTTGTGATGTGGAATACTTCCACCTAGTTGAATGCCTCGGTTAGACCCTTCTCTCTAGTAAGATATCTCGTGAGCAATGGGTTGGACACCTTAAAATTTTTGGTGATTTGGTTGACGATCAATTCCAAGTCATTGTGGACAATCAGATTTTTTGTTGAGTATTCTTTTGCTAGCCTGAGTCCTGCCAAAAAGGCTTCATACTCGATGACATTGTTGTTGGTTGGAAACTTGAGGGTAATTAAATATTTCATCTTTGACCCATCTAGAGTTCTCAATACCATGCCTACTTTGCTCTCTAATTGAGTTGATAACCCATCCACGTGCAAGATCCAAACAGGAGTCTCTCCTGGATGACGGGTGTCTTCGCTTGTATCAATGAAATCAAGAATCAGATTCATCATTTTGACAATGAAATCCGTAAGGATTTGACCTTTAATTGTCGACCGCGTCCGAATTCAATGTCAAACTCACCCAATTCGATCATCCATTTGATTAATTGTTTGGACATGTTGGGTTTCTGCAGAATCTCCTTTAGTGGTTGATTTGTCGGCTTGGAAGTACGGTTGTAACTTCCTGGTGGAATAAACTAACACTGGAGCTATCCTTTTAGTAGGTGAGTAACGAATCTTGTTGTTTTTCAGAATTTTGGTGACATAGTAGACTAGTCATTATATCTTGGACTTTTGCCAGATTAAGATTGAGCTGAGCGTGGTGTCGGATATTGTCAGATAGAGATTTAACTCCTTGCCTTCTTTTCGAGAGGTCAAGAGAGGTGAATTGGTAAGGTATTTCTTCAATTCTTGAAAGGTTTCCTAGTAGTCAGCTTTCTATTGGAAACTGTTCCCCTTCGTTCCTCTCAGGGTTTTGAAGAAAGGAAGATATTTCTTTGTGGATTTCACTAGGAATCGGAAGAGCGTTGCGAGTCTCTAAGTAAGTCTTTGGAGTTCATTTACAGTTTGAGACGAGTTCATATTCATGGTAGTTTTTATCTTCCCAAGGTTCACTTTGATTCCCTGGTGGGACACAATAAAGTCAAGGAACTTTCTAAATGTTACCTTGAATATACATTTGGTTGGATTTATATTCATTTGATGTGCTTGAAGTACCTCAAAAGCTTTTTTGAAATCATAAATATGGTCGTTGATTGCTATATTTTTTATGAGTATGTCATCTATATATACCTCCATATTCTGACTGATTTGCACTTTGAGCATTTTGTTCATGAGCCTTTGGTATATTGTTCCCGTGTCCTTTAGATCGAAAGGTATAATTTTGCTCTTGAATAAGTGTCCATGAAATTTAACAATTTGAGTCTAGATGTTAAGTCTACTAACAGTTCAATTCTGGGCAATAAAAAACTATATCTCGGATATACTTTATTACACTACAGTCATTTTCCATTGCTTTTCTTAATGAGTATCGCATTTGACAACCTGTCCGGATATTGAACTTTCCTTATGAAGCTTGCATCGAGAAGCTTCCTGACTTCCTCTCTCATGGCATTTAGCTTCTTAATGGAATGATTCATCCACTTCTGCCTGACAGACTTATAATCAGGATTAGGGCCCAACTTGTGGACTATTATCTTAGTGGAAACTCTGGCATGTTAGCGGGTATCCATACAAACTCATCGGAGTTTTACAAGAGAAAAGCCTTCAACTATTCACACAGGTGACCCGATAAAGAGCTTCCAATTTTAACACATTTCTCGGTCTCACTTGGATCTAAAGGAATCTAGTCAATTGACTTGCCAGATTGTCCTTACTGTACCATTACTTCGTTTCAGAGGTTAAAGTCTTCAATTGGTTGATTCAAAATGGTCAGTGACCTAGTCACCTAGATCTCTTCAATGCCGCATGCCATCATGAATTTTATTTTGAAATGTAGGATCAACATCACTGCTCCGAATGTAACTAAGTAAGGTCGCCCCAAAATAGCATTATAGACTAAAGGTAGGTCAACTCTCAGGAACTTGAGTATGCAGGATGATATTTTTGGACATATTCCTAATGTGACCTTCAATTGAATAGTTCCCTAGATCGAAACGGGTTTATTATCTAGTTCGTATAGGGGTTCCTTAGTTGGTCTCATTTGGTCCTTTTTTAACCTAAGCTTAAAACAAGTATCAAGGTATAGCAAATTTTTAGAATTTTAATTATCAATAAAGACTCGTTTCAATTGATAACTAAGTGTACCATTCGAAATGAGTGCAGATATAACAAGATGATAGAAATTGTGAGTTATTACACAGTCATATCTTATCATCAAAACTAATGACATTATTTCGTATTCCTATCCTCTACTTCTTGCTACAAGAAGTATTCTTTGGATGGTCCAAAGCGTTGTTCCTAGGTAGTCTCATTGATACCATATTAACCACTCCAGCCATAACTTGATTACAGAGCTATTCCTGCTGGTCGAGCTCTTCGTCATCTGCTCTGCTAGAAATTTGCCCCAAGTCTCTCTAGAACTTCTATTATCAATAAAGATTTATTTTAATTGGTAGTCTAGTGTGTCGTCTGAAATGAGTGGAGATATAATAAGAGGATCAAAATGAGAAGTTAATATATAGTCATATTGTTATCATTAAAACTAATGACATTATTTCAGATTCCTATCCTCTAGTTCTTGCTACTAGAAGTCTTATTTAGGTGGTCCAAAGCTTTGTTCTTGGGTGGTCTTATGGATACTATATTAACCACTCTGACCATAACCTGATTACGGGGCTATTCCAGCTGGTCAAGCTCTTTTTCATTTGCTCTCCTGAAAATTTGCCCCGAGTCTCTCTAGAACTTGTTGACGGCCTCAATTTCTTTTCGTAAAGTTTAGCAATTCTCGATGTTGTAATCTAGAGATTGATGGTAAAAAATTACTTAGATTGATCTCCTTGTTCAGGGTTCTTGGGCCATTTTAAGAACTTCTTGTCCTAGATTTACATAAGGATATTCGTCCGAGTGTCATTCATAGAGTTAGAATCATGGGCCTAAACTCCTTTTGGATGCCCGACTCTACCCTCAGCTATTTCCTAGGATCTTGAGTGTTGGAGTAGTCTCTATTCCTCTTCTTCTCGCTTGTTGATCTTAGATGGTGGTTTGTGTGCTCTGGCCTTTTCGCTTTGTTGGCCTCCTTGACTGCAATATATGCATGGGTAATAGTTTCTGCCTCAAGAAAGATCTTGGGTTCTTGTTAGAAGAAGTACTTGAAGAAGTTACCCGACTACACTATCACCATAAAGGAGTTTAGCTTTACCTCGTCAGTTAGTTTGGATATCCTTCTAGCCTCTACGTTGAATTGGGTCAAAAAGTGCTTCAGACTTTCATTTAGCCTTTATTAGATGCAGACAAAGTGCCACGGTTGTTTCTCCTTCCTCAAGCTGAAAGCAAACTCTGACAAGAAATTGTCAACCAACACTTAGAATATTCTGATTGAATTTGGCTACAACCAATAAAACTAAATTCGAGCGTCTCCCTTGAGAGTCAGTGGAAAATAGAGACACAAGGCTGCATTGTCTATGTCCTGGAATCCCTATAAAGTGTGAAAGTGATCCAAATGGTCTATCAGATTTGAACTTCCATTATATAGTTTCAGGGTTGACATCTTGAGCTTGCGAGGGAGTTACTGTGTTCTTATCTTCCTCGTGAACGGTGACTTACACAGGTCAGTCCAGTGTCTGTCCGTACTTCTTTTCAACAGCCGCTACTCAATCTTTAAAATTTTCTCCTCCACTTGGGAGGTAAAATACAATCCTCTTAGTATTAAGGAAGGTCTTCAACTCCGAGTAATTCAGGGAGACATGTTAGATCGGCTAGTTACCGGCCCTCCTTGGTAGGGTGCTACATGAAACTTTTTCTTGGGCTAAATGTCTTCGGTCATCTAAAAAATAATGTGGATTTTGCCTCTCTGGGATTTCTTTCTATGCTTCTAGACTTAGTTAGCCTTCTACCTAGGTCAAGGCCCTGTCGTTCATGGCCTCTCGGGTCTTGACGTTGTCAGGCCATTGGATCATCTCCCTAGTGGACTATCTCTTCCTTTGGTTCCTCCTTTTGGACACTGATGTCTGGAAGTTAGAAGAAGATGCCCCAAATTGTTGTCCCTCTAGATGGGTACAGATTGTCTAGAGTAGTTTAGACATAGTATCCACTCAAGCTGCCGGCTTTTCCACATTATGTTTGTGGTTGGATGAGGGTCTCCATGACTATTGACCATTGGGTCATCACCATGTGAGACAATGTTTCTCGTTGGTACACTTGCTTGAGCTATGGTGTTTACCATGTCTACTTTCTCAATTGGGTGGTTAGACTTTCTATCATTCCTAAATATGATACCAATAATGTGTCTTTAGATTCTAATTATTAAACGAATTAGGGAGCCACCTTATTCGGGTGTCCAATTAAAAAGAGTCTGGTCTTTATTATTCTAAATTTAGATTCTCCACATCACAATTAACGAATAAGAGGTAAGAGGAATATAGGACTCGCTTGCTGATATATTCTCCGATATTCAAGTAAGTAATCTTTCTACTCATAAAAGAAAGATAAGAGGAAATAAATATATGGATACAAGTGAATGAGAATTGAATGTTTATTGGAGGATTGTACTCCTTTGGATGTGCTCGAGTGGGTGAGCGACTTTGGAAGTATTGCACTTGTGTAAGAGAGTGGCTTTAGAAGTAGTGCATTTGTATGGAAGAATGGCTTTTGAAGTGTATTGCCTTGTTTGCTTGTTTGAACATTCATTTATCATTCGTCTCCTTCTTTTATGGGGGAGATGCTGTATTTATAATGAAGGATACCTTTTAGCTGGTGGATCGTTGATTCAATGTATGGGCATTACGCTTCTACAGTTATGAGGGGATCTACTTATATAATTACCATCTACATTTAATAATTAGACCATACAATTTTTGATCGTTGAATTGGTATAAATAATTGCCTAAAAATGGTCCATTAATTATCTATTATTCCAATTTATTACTAGATGGTTTAAATCGTATCTCTTGGGTCAACCGCTGCACATTTCGTTTCATGGGCTAAGAGGTTCTTCTGTTGGGCCATCGCAACTTGGGCACTTCTTCTTTCTATGCACTAGGTTTTGGGCTGGCCCGTATATTATCATACCCATCACAGTGTATATTAGATTTATATTTAAAAATTGTCATTTATAAAAGCAAATGAATTTGTA
>JAODPA010049693.1:0-35351 GCA_025585075.1 Nepenthes mirabilis | reverse complement strand
GGGTGCTTCGGTTCACATTTTGGAAAAGCAATTGGAGAGGGGTGGTACTGGGCGAAAGACAAAGATATTGTTTGATTGCAGTTGTGTTGGCCCCATCCTTGCCTCTCCTTCCCCTCCCTTCCTCGACAAATATGGCCTTGCAGGCGAGAAGACTAAGCAAGATCAATTGCAGGAGAGAGGAGAGATACAAAGGGGAGGGAGAGGGAAGGGCAGGGATGGAGGACAGATCACCTTTCCTAGTCTCATCTACCGACACTATCATCTACAAGTAACATGACTGAGGCATATTATCTTTGATGGAACTAGATGTTTACCAAATTATTTAAGAGCAACTAGGCATTGCCTAGGCTAGGAAAACAAATATGGGCTCAAAGCTGACTTTTGGTGTAAGCCCATGACAATTATATAAGCCATCTTCTCTACATGTCCTCAACAATTCATTGCTCCAGAACTTGCCTTTTATAACTTCGAAGTATATACAGTGGAGCTTGTTTCTCCACCAGATTTTCTAGTGCACTTCTCTTAAAACTGTATCATCATGCCTTCTCCATTGGAGACTAACCTTGCATGAACCAAACGTGGTTCTTTATGTATTTGTATCTCTCCTTGATCTCATTTCAATCATCCCATCCCACAGTTTCATAATACGGTCATTTAATGTTGGCGCAGAATGGGGCGGCCGCATAACAATGCATAGAATCACACACGCATACAAGAGTGAAAGAAGAAGAATAATAGAACACCGAGAATTTTCCGTCGAAAACCCTTTTAAAATACGGAAAAAATTACGGGATACTCAATCCACAAATGAGATCTACAATATGAGATTGGTTACACAAACCACACGGTTACACAAGCCCAAGAGACAAAAAATCGAAGAACAGAGTACGAGAAATACAAAGTCTTCACACTTTCGTGTTTTTTACTCATTACTCTCTCTTTTTATTCTGTTTTTCATTCTATCTCCTTCTCGTATACTACATATATTTCATGCCTTGCTTTAAGTGTACTATATATATATATATATATATATACTCCTCCAGTAAAATGAGTAACCACCAACTCAGTATAGTGATTGCGTGCACAATTTTCAAAGTTTACAATGGTGGCGTACGCTCTGTCCTTCAATAGGCTGCGCATGTATACCCCTACAAATTGACTTGTCTTTCCAAGAATGACGTCTCCTAGCTGCCCAATTAGGAAGGTCAATTGCACGCCATTTGGAGAAGACAGTTGTTCAGCATTTCTATTCTCAACCGGTCAACGCCCATGATGACCGGTCGGATGTCCTTTTGTAATCTTTGGGCAAAACGCAGCAAATCCTCATGTTTTCAACCAATCAATATTATGTTGACCGGAACATATAATTTGCCGGTCAACAAGTTGACTGGTTATTTCTGTTCATCCAAAACTTCCAGTCGACATTGTTGACCGGAATTCCTTGTGCTTAAATTGTGCATAGTCTGCAGACACTCAGCGCACAAGTCCACGGACCTTAGTCACACGCAAGGTCCTCATACTCTGTCCAAATCCTACGACCATCAGGACTTCCACATGGGAGTGACCCCAATAAACTTTCCCTCACGACCGTGGAGAATTGGAATCTATCAACCAATTCAAATTGCAGCAAGTTTTATTTTTACCTTTTGGTAAAATCTTGGTCAACATGTCCGCGCCATTTTCTTTAGTCCAAACCTTTTCCAATGACAGTAAACTCGCTTCAATAATATCTCTCATCCAATGGCATCGAATATCAATATGCTTCAATCTATAATGAAATGAAGAGTTATTACAAGGATATATGATACTCTGATTACCACAAAGTATCTCATACTTTTTTTGTTTGAGACCCAATTTTTGGATAAATTTCTTCATCCATAACATCTCTTTATAAGTTTTTATCACTGCAATGTATTCGACCTCAATAGTGGATAGGGCAACGCACTTCTTCAACTTTGATTGTCAAGAAACTACACCTCCAACAAATTTCACAAAGTATCCTGAGGTGGACTTACGGGAGTCAATGTCCCCGAACATATCAACATCCGAGTATCCCATCAATTGAGACTTGTTACTTCCAAGACAAGGGCACATCTTGAAAGTTCATCGGATATATCTCATTATCCATTTGACCGCAGACCAATACTTCCTAGGTTTGACAGAAAACGGCTGATGGTGCTAACTGCGAGTGCTATGTTCGGCCTCATACATATCAAGCCGTACATCAAGCTTCCTACAACAGATGAGTAAGACATGTCTTTTATATATGCTTTCTCAGTATCCGAGGACGGATACTGACAACTGCTCAATCTGTGGTAGTTCGCCAGCAGTGTGCTTACAGATTTGGACTTATCCATGTTGAAACATTGGAGCACCCTTTCAATGTAACTTTCTTGGAATAACCACAATCTTCCTACCTCTCAGTCACGAATAATTTTGATGTCAAGAATCTGTTTCACCGACCCTAAGTCCTTCATGGCAAATAATTGTCCAAGTTACTTCTTCAACTCCTTTATCCAAGTATCATTGCGTCCAACGATCAGCATGTCATCCACATAAAGGAAAAGAATGGCAAAGTCATCCTCGAAAAAACTCTATGTAAATGCATAGTGGTTACAAGTAATCTTCTGATACTTCCTAACTGATTATGACTGACTCAAGCTTCTTGTACCATTGTCTAGGAGCCTGTTTCAAACCATAAAGGCTCTTCCTCAGATAACAGACAAGTCATTCCTTCTCTTTAACCTTGAATCCTTCCGACTGTTTTATGTAAATTTCCTCCTCAAGATCACCATGGAGAAAAGCCGTCCGGATATCCAACTGCTCCACCTTTAGATTCTGAGCAGTAGTCACGTCAAGTACAACCCTTATGAAAGACATCTTCACTACTAGGGCAAAAATCTCATCAAAATCAACCCATTTCTGTTGATTAAAACCCTTTACTACTAGTCATGCCTTGTACCTTGGCTGTGTGGTATTTTTATCAGTTTTCAAACAGAAGACCCACTTATTCTTTAGAGCTTTCTTCCCCTTGGGCAATTCGGTCAAAGCAAAAGTATAATTTTCATGGAGAGAGCTTATTTCATTTTCCATAACTTCCAACCATTTCTCTTTATTTACATCCTTCATAGCCTCTTCAAAAATTTCAGACTTTTTGACATCGGTAAGCAGGACATACTCACTAGATGGCAGACGGACGGATGGCCATCTGTTTCTCAAGGATCATCGGATAGGAACCTCCTCAGTCGGTTGAGGAATAACTTCATCCTGGTCCTCGTCAGGTGCCGTAATTGACTCATTATTATCCTCGGCCACCCCTGAGCCATTGTCCTCGTCCTACAGAGGTACTGAACAGACAATTTTAACACTCACCTTGTCCGTCCGACTAGCATCAAATTTGGTTTTCTTACCAATATCCTCAATCGTTTCATCCTCAACAAAAATTACATCCCTTGACTGGACAAGTTTTCTCTCAGCTAGGTCATAAAATTTGTAGCCCAATTCATCTTCCTCATAATCCAAAAAGACACACTACATCGTCTTTGGCTCTAACTTAATTCTTTCATTTTTTGGGATTTGAACAAAAGCCTTACATCCAAACACTTAAAGATCATCATAAGAGAGCTCCTTTCCTGACCATTTCTTCTCCGACACTTCACCCTTCAATGGCTTATTGGGTAACCTATTGATAACATAAGTCGCAATCTTTAGTGCTTCTGTCCAAAAGGATGTAGGAAGTTTTGCTTCAGAAAGCATGCATCTCATTCTCTCTAGAAGTATGCGGTTCACCCACTCAGTCTCTCCGTTCAACCATGACATTTTTTGTGGTGTCTTCTGATACCTAATACCATGAGATCGGCAGTAGGCATCATATGTTCCAATATATTCACCTCCGTTGTCACTTCGAATGGTTTCAGTTTCTTTCCCATCTGACGCTCCACTAGAGTATGAAACTGCTCAAATGTACTGAGAACTTAGTCCTTGGTTTTCAATGGGTAAACTCATAGCTTCTTGGAACAGTCGTCAATGAAAGATACAAAATAATAGGCTCTACCAAAAGACTTATCATTGAATGGTCCACATACATCTATGTGGACATGATCGAGTACTTCCGCCTTTGTAAAGGACAAGTCTCCATGAAACGAGACTCTTCGTTACTTACCAGCCATGCAATGAGGACACGTCCTCAATCCGTCTTCTTCCACTCCTGGGATAATGCCCTTCCTGGCCAAATAACACAATCCGCGTTCACTAATGTGGCCCAACCTACGGTGCCACAGATCATCGGACTCCTTGCTGGTAGTGGCGTTCACGTCTCCAACCACTGCACAAACATTCATTACATACAGGCCGGAGTGCTTCCTTCCACGTGCCACAACTAGAGATCCTCTGGTCAGCTTTTACTCGCCTTCATAGAAGGTATTGCAATAAACTTCAACATCAAGTTGGCCAGTTGAAATTATGTTTAGCCGGATATTAGGGATGTGTCGTACATCTTTTAACAACAGTTTAGTCCCATTATTAGTGACCAGTACGATATCACCTCTGTCAACAATTGAGGATATTCCTTCGTTACCCATCCTTATCACTCCAAAATCTCCAATAGTGTACAAAGTGAACAGTCCCCTCTTAGACGTGGCATATAGAGAGGTACCAGAATCAACCACCCAACCAAACACATGGTCCATTAGACTTGCCACGTTTTCTTCACACGTCAACAAGAAATCGCTTCCTGTGACCACTGAGACCGAGAACTTTTCTTCTCATTGTCCCTTTTCTCCTTTCTCCTTATCCGCATTTCCACGCTTACATTTAAATCAATGCTTTCTGGTGTGGCCCTTCTTGCAAAAGTGATGGCACTCAAGGTTTTGATACATTGACTAAGATTTATTGCGACCCTTCTCTCTAAGCTTCTGGTTGCGTCTTCTACTCCTTCCTTTGGATTCGATCACAAATATCTCAGAATGCGAAGAGGTTGAGGCCCTTATAACCACATTGACTCATTCATGAGTAAGGAAGTAATAACCTCGTCCAACTTAAGCGTGTCCTATCCAAATAACAAAGTTGTGACGATATGGTCATATGAAGCTGACAGAGAGGCCAACGATACCAACGTCGTGTCCTCCTCCTTGATCTCCTCGTCAAGGGCCGACATCTGTATCACCATCATATTAAACTCATCCAAATATTTTTCAAAACTCCCACCTTCTGACAACCGTAGGCTATAGAACTGCTTCTTCACATACAACCTGATTGTCAAGGACTTAAATTTATACCGGTTTTCCACCTTCTTCCAGACCTTTGCTAGGTTTGTCATGCCGAAGACCTCTTGGAGCGTGTTGTCCGCTAGACACAGCTTTATGGTACAGTTGGCAAGATACCTTTTGTCTTGCCATTCTTCCTCGGACAAGTTTTCCGCCTTCTCTTCCTTCTTCCACAATGCTTTAACCGTACCTTCTCAAGTCAGGATATTCTTCATCATCTCTTGTCAGAGGATAAAGTTACCTTACCCATTAAACTGCTTCACACTAAACGGTAGATTCTTTGAAGAAGACATCATTTAGACAGAGTTCTCAACCATACTCTCTGATACCACTTGTTAGTGCAGAAAGGGATGGCCAGATAATAATACACAGAATCACACACGCACAGAGTGAAAGAAGAAAAAGAATAGAAAAAAATAATTTTATGTAAACAATTCTTTTCAAATAAGAAAAAAATTACGGGACACTCAATCTACAAATGAGATCTACTATATGAGATTGGTTACACAAATCACACGGTTACACAAATCCAAGAGACAAAAAATTAAAGAATAAAGCACGAGAAATACAAAGGCTTCACACTTTTGTGTTTTTCACTCATTACTCTCTTTTTCTTCTGATTTTCATTCTATCTCCTTCTCATATACGACATACATCTCATGTCCTGCTTTAAGTGTAACATATATATATATACTCCTCCAGTAGAATGAGCAACCACCAACTTAATATAGTGATTGCGTGCACAGTTCCCAAAGTCTGCAATGGTGGTGCACACTCTGTTCTGTAACAGGCAGCGTATGCATGCCCCTGCAGATTGACTTATTGTCTTTTCAAGAATTAGGTCTCCTAACTGCCCAATTAGGAAGGTTAACTACACGCCATTTGGAAAAGACAATTATTCAGCATTTCTATTCTTAGCCGGTCAACGCACTGTTGATCGTCTTCTTCACTTGGCCGGTCAACGTGGGCGTTGATCGGTTGGATATCCTTCAGCAACCCTTGGACAAAAATGCAGCAAATCCTCATGTCCTCAACCGGTCAACAACATGTTGACCGGAACATATAATTTACCGGTTAATAAGTTGACCAATTATTTCTATTCGTCCAAAACTTTCGATCAACATTGTTGACCAAAATTTCTTGTACTTAAACTGTACATAGTCCGCAGACACTCAGCACACAAGTCCGCGGACCTTAGTCGCACACAAGATCCTCGTACTCCGTTCAAGTCTTCCGGCCATCAAGACTTTCACACAGGAATAACCCCCAATATTTAATACCTCTATTAGCTAATATTTACCTATCCTTTTTTCCTATTGAAATGGGTATCGATGCAATCTTCCTCAGATTCTTGAGCATCTTCTTATCACAAAAATGGAAGCTTAGTTCACATCTAGATATGTCCCGTTGGATTGTTGTTGTGTATTCAACTACTCTAACAATCTAGCCTCCAATAAGATATTTCATCATCCTCAATCTTTGATACAAATATCGGTTAATATTGTAAATATCAACAGATATATATTGACATCAGAACTCCAAATACCAATATTTTTCTATATCATGATAATATTACAATATATTTTTATTTGTGATATTTGGCTGATATATCCGCTATTATTCAAAATATCAGCTGATACGACCTATCAGCTTACAATTACTTTTAAAAAACTTTCCTCGATTTGTTCGACACTAATGAGGCTATAACCAATATCAACATCGATGTCAATAATTTCTTTCTTGTCCTCAATGCCTCCTTCACTCCCTCTGCGATAAATTGAGAAATTTACATTCATCTAAGAATCACTAAGTTCTTCTAGCATCATGGTAATCTCCTACATTTATCTAAAAATTACTAAACTCCTCTAGTGCTATGATAGTCTTCCTACTTTCGTTAAAAAGCTTGTGCAAATAACTCATCTCTCCTCCTCTCTTTTTGATATATACTCATCTACGACAAGCACCCACTCCTAATCACAGTTGTTATCGTTCACTTTGTTCAAGTCCTTTATTTGCCTATCTCTTGCTTTAGCCAGCTAAAGACATCCATTCTTCATCCATGTTAAGCAGCTCATTCAACTCCATGTATGCTTTAGAGAAAATGATATCTTCCAGTACATTATAATGGAACCTAGGATGCGCCTACGTAGTTCAACTAGGGTAGTCCTAATATGGCATGAATGAGGTGATTAAGCTAGAGAGGACGAAGAATCCACTCTGAAAAGTTCTACGTTAACTGACTTTGATTGCTTGAGATACTCTTGCTCCTTAATACCGTACAAATTGGACCTGCAAAACTGCTACATATGCAATGTACACGTCTAATGTCAGCAGATATACATAGATATAAATCAGAATAGATGGAATGTACACAAGATTATTCAATGATCTCATTTAGTGAGTATAAAATATGTATACATTATGTTGGGTTTTGGTTACTCCCTTGTGGGTGTCTCAATAAACGAAAGATTATCGGAAGGTTGCACAAGATGTGTGCGAGGGTCGGAGTATTCATGTGCGCTTTGCGCACGTGGCGAAACGGCTAAAGGGCAACCAGGTTACATAAGCCGGAGTGCAAACTAGTTGTAAAAACCGGAGGGCAGACTGGATGCAGAGGCCAGAGTGTTGACTGGTTGTGGAGACCGGAGGGTAACCAAATTAGAGTGGAGACCAAGGGGCAACCAAATCGGAGCCGAGGTCGAGGGGCGATTAGGCAGAGCCAAGTTTGAAAGGAGACCAGGCAGAGAGGCTAAGGCCAACCAGACTGTCTAGTCCAAGAACCGGCTCGACTGTTGACTTAGAGAGTCAACCGGATTGCTTAGCTGAAGGATGGTTGACTGCCATTCCCAATGACCCACATTGCAAAAGCGCGGGAAATGTGTTTTTTAAGTGCGGGAAATGCTCTTTGGGCCAGACGTCATTATAAAACTCGTGAAACGCTTTAGAGTTAGACAGACAAATGAGAGACGGGGAAAATCACTTCTAAAATTAGAGAACACCGCCAGTGAGGGAAAAAGGAGAGAAGAAAAGAGAGAAAAGAGAGAAGGAGATTTTTACTTACTCTTGAGATCTGTTTATTACTCCGTCTGAGGTCGGTTGCTTGTACTTTGTTTTAAGGGTTTGTGTAACCGATTTTACATAGAGAAGATTTTTCAAAGTTTATCCCATAGTTTTTTCCTTGATTGAAAAGAATTTTTCATATTAAAAATCGTTGTACATTGCTGTGTTTTCTATGCTCATAATTTTAGTGGCTAACGTCCGATGGGGGGGTTTGTTCTGCCGTGCCGGTTGTGTGTATCCGGGTCTGGAATTTCCAACACATTATATATAAAATATATTATATTTGGAAAAAATCTCATTCAGGTTATAGGGCAACCTTATGTTGTAAATAAACCATGGTAAATTAAAATGCAAGTGACTAGTGTGGATAGGCATCTACAAATGATTGCATCTTTCATTGCTACGATTTTTGGAAGCTGTGGGTGTCAGTGTTCTATTGTAGTTAAGTTGAAGGCAGGCTAAAGATCGATTGTTTTATGGCATGAATGGCTTAAATGAATATGCCACAAGCAATCATTCCCCGGACCAAAGGCAGTCCTCGTGGCGCATCTCACCCTATTTATTTAAATGGGTAAGCCATTCCCTTGAGGAAAAGATGGGAATAGTTGTTTGGTCGTTGTTCTAAATGAACCAACCTTGTGATCCAAATTTGGAAGCTACCTGAAAGAGAAGGTTATATTGTTGTTCAAACTGTTGAAAGCAATAGAAAATTGGACCTATTGTCAATACCTTTCATTTCATCAGTGGGCGGGGACTCCCTTTTTTCTATCCTCAATCATGAGAGAGCGAGCAGCAAATTATGCATTAAATGAACTGGTAAGAGGAATTGCCTCTGATGAGTAGCAAAAACTAAAGCTTACACAAACGGTGCATCTGCATTCCAATTGCTATTTTTCTTGAATCTTTGAAAATTTTGCCAACCAAAGCTTACCAAAAGGGTGTATGTGCATATAATTAGAATTTCAATAATTTATTTTGTTGAGAGAAGCAATGAAGGATTTTATTGGTGTTTATACAAAAAGTGCATAATAAAACAAGACCACCAACACAAACCACAAAAACCAAGTTCAACCAAACGAATAGGCATCAGCTTCTTGTAGAAAAGTGTTTGTTTCCTTCTTTCAAAAATCACCTCAATAAAGTAAAAGTTCATCTTCCTTGACGCTGTCAGTAGAAAGGGGAAGCATGAATTGAACACCAGTAACCGTAAAGGGAAGGTGTTGTCAGGCAGCTAGCCCACCAACAGCTAGCAAGAGATGATGTCAGCTTCTTGCATATGCAACTTTGAGTGGCCAGGTTAGCTATAACAACTCATTATGGAAAGAAATATTGACTGATATATGTAAATATCAGGCCCACTATATCAATATTTTTCAAAGTATCTGTTAATATATCCGATATTTTTCGATATATCAACCAATAATACCCGATATTTTCATCCATGCAACTGATACGTCCAAATTGTCCTACCTATTCATCAAGTGCACGAGAGACAGAACCAGAGACGACACGATGCCAATTTGAGAAGGCAGACTATAGATGAAGCTTCAGGCACCCAAAAGACGAAATACCCTCCTTTCCTTTCTCCCATATTATCTTGTTCTAACTCCAAATCTCATTAGAAAGACCCGATTATTAGTTTCTCATTTATGTTGGGAGAAACAAGACACATAATTCTCATTTAACCTAACCAATCCATAGACAGAGCATTTCCCCTCCACTCAGAAGGAATAATCCATGCAATGACATTAACACCAGAAAGGAATAAGAAAGAAGTTAAAAAACCAATAGAAAGGCACAAGATCACGAATGAACATATTAATATAGGTATTGGTTTTGGTAGCAGCTTTATCAAATAATACGTATTAGTATTAAACATCACAAACACAAAAAAGGAATTTTCACGATCGTGTCAAAAGTGAGTTAGTGTAATTTGGACACTTTTAATCATCTATTTTCTTATTTGAATAGTTTTAGTCAATATTATCAAAATTAAAAAAAAATACTCCAAAATTTTGATCTATCCATGTTTTATACCTATACAAAACTGTGAATTTGGGCTTCTTTAGAAAATTTAAGTATATTTAAAAAGTGTAAACTTAAGTTTCTAATATCAAAGCAAAGCAAAAAAAAAAAAAAAAAAAAAGAGTTGAAACATATAAGTCGATAATATATCGTGATATGTCACTAATATGGTGACATATTAAATATTCTCTGAATATCAGAAAATATCAATGGCAGGCCTCTCGATACCAATACATACTTACAAACTATTTCATCCATGCACAAGATCCCAAAAAAAATGAACTAAATAATCAGCACACATGGAAATCAAACGCCAAGTGTATCCAAATCAGCAAAATATGATGATTGCCATCAAAAGAATTCCATGGATGAATCAGCATGTGCAAAATTACAGGAAACACAAAATCTGAATTAATTCAGTATGTGTGCCACCTATTGATATAAATATCAGCCGATATATATCAATATCAGGGCCTTTGATGTCAATATTTTTTAATATTATAATAATATTGTGATATGTTGTCGTATCGGTAATATATTACAATACATCAACTTATATAGTCATGTTAGCTTATAATTGTGAGAATTATTTTATTCCAATAAGTCCAATATAGGTTCTATTGTCTGGTGTGTCCCATACTAATATAGTCACGACAAATACCGATACTGATATTTTCATCTATTCTGCCACCAAAATCAGAGAGACAAGAAGACAAAAACGGATGTAGGTTGTTACTTGTTACCAAAGGATAGAAATAATGACAAACAGGAGCATGATCCTAAGTCCCACGATGTATGCTGCAAGGATACTGTCAAGGTGCTCCTATTTTTCATCCTCTCTCATGCTCTCATTAATGAGGATTTCATCCAAATAACTTAGATGATTAGGATTATGACACCACATTAAAATATATTATACTCATCTTATAATCCTAGTGGCTCAAACTATCGAGATTAAATCCTCACCATAGTTAAAGAACCAAGGAGGCAGCGAGAAATTATAATTATTCAAATTTCTGTAACTATATCTTCAGAACACTAAGAGCAAGAGAACAGGATGAGCGGGAGAACACGAAGAGGGGTGATGCGGACATCCGGGACAAATATAGAAACTTTAAGGCCCATTTACATCCACTTATTTCATAATACTTACTTTTACTCAGCACTCAATTTTACGCATATGTGGTGCTTAGATCTATGCACAGTTCTTACTACTTTTCAACACGTATTTTCCTCCCTGCTTTACGTCACTTACTTTTCAAACAAAAAAATCTAAGTACTTCAAAAAACAAATAAATCACAGTACTGAATACATCCCTTACATCTCATCTTAGGCTACTTGGTCCTTTCCTAATCCTATCCAACATTTTGCACTCCTTTGGAGAGTTTTGTTTATTAATGTATTTGAATGAGAGTTCCTAAAAAAATCATGGAAGGAAGAAAAGGTATCTGTATCATATGTGTTAGTGATAGAATGTTAGCTTTACCAGTATATTGTATCTTCGTTTTGGTTTTTGAAATTTAATTTCAATTGGCAGGTAACAGTCGGCTACCAATCGTCAAGTGTACATTCTTGTTCAATTAAGAGCTAAAAACCTTTTGGGGGAAGACAGGTGAGTGGAATAGACAAGTAATAGATGGATCAAATTTTTTATGATATAAGATAAAAAGTTCATAGATGATCTTAAGGATTGGCATCTGAATCTGTCGTGGCCACACTAGTATCAGCTGTATTGAGAGATCTATATCAATTACGGATGGACAAGATGCATAATAAATTTTTTTCTAACGACATATATACTAAAAGTTAATCATATTTAATCATTTTTTTGAAACTTTTAAAGGATTGCAGTCAATTTTATTAAATAAAATCGACATCTTAATAACAAATATTATGCTATCAAGTTATAAAACAAAAAAGCAACACAAAATAAAATTAATTTTAGCAATAACCATAGAATAAGCAGCAAATATCATTAAGAAAATACAATTATACAAACTTAGCCAATAATAACACAACGTCATTATAAGGGAAAAAAAAAAGGCAATAGTTATCTCGGCCGCTCGGGTGGTTGAACATAAAAGAAATGGAGAAAAAAGCAATGGATTCAAGGCAAATATTGGCCAATATATTATTAATGTGGTGATATATCATGATTTCTTTGCAATATGCTGCCGTATCTAGAAATACCGGTATCGAGGTATTAAAATGGTTCAACACCTATATATATTATCCAAGATTTTAATCCATCAGAGATTACACATAGATAAGAAAACCAAAGTATGAACGCTGTTGCGCATCAATCTTTTAGTAACTCACAATGGAAAAAAAAACCATCGTAAGGGTTGTAGACTTTCCTACAAAACAAACAAAATAGTGTAGAAAAAAGTTCTACAAAGTCCTAATAATAAGAATAATTAAATAATTAAACAAAACATAATGCATAAGTGATCAGATGTGTCAAAACTGGCAATCTTAATCTTCAAGAATTATCCAATTTATTGTATGTCTATTTTCATTTACAATATTTCAATGTATTTCACTCAGCTAATAATTTATTAAGATATCTAAATATTATTTTGATGCGTCCTGGATCTAGGTTGTTGACGGGTTAAGCTGCAACTTGGTCTTCGGATTGAACTGAAACGGGTTCGGTCTCTGTACTCATTGGCTTAGATCCGGCACACCACAACCCAAAAACCAAAAGTCAGAGAATTGGCGAGACTCGCTCTCCTATTTATTCTCCTATACTTAAGTTAATAATTTTTCTCAAGAGATAAAAGATGTGGGGATAAAAGTATGCGAGTGATGATGCAAGAAAGTGGGTCTTTTTAAGTCTAACTCGGAGGTTGCGCTCGACGTGGAGCGGCTATTGTGGTAATGTACTTGTAAGGAGCGGCTTTGATGTCAAGAAGGTGAGAGTTGTGAGGGAATTCTTGGGAAGCTCTATAGACAAAATGTAATCTCTTGAGAGCTCTTGGAAGTAGTGTTTGAAGGCTTGTTTGATGTGAATGCAAGTGTCTGAGGACTAGTATTAGCATGAATGTAGGCGTGCCCTTGGAGTCTGCCTCAAGAGCTTTTTATAGCATCTGAGCGAACTTGACCTTGCTTGGGCGCCAAAGCTAATCGCCAGCTGCCTTGTGCAAATTTGGTGGGTTGGCACGAAGATTACGAGCGCCGATTAAAGCAACCGTGATCAGTTGAAGGAGATTCCTTCTTTTCTTAGAGAGATACTATATGTGGCGGATATTAGGGCTGTCGTTATGAGAGATTTGCTAAGTTGGAAGTTGTCATTCCTGGAGAGATCGAGGTTTGAGGCAATATTCAGGGTGCGAGCTGGTTAAGGCAGGTGATTTAAAGCACGCGGGAATAGTACTATGGGCCGTCTGAATTGGGTCGTGGCTGGCTTGGGCTGTTCGGCCGACTAAGGCAATGATTGGGTTAATGGGAGTGTTGACCTGCCCATGGGGCTTGTAAGCCGGATGCCTCCTAGACCTGCTGCCGATTCTGTGGGTCTTCGTACTAAGCCGGCCCATTTCTACCATCCCCATCACTAGCTTCCCATGCCGGGAGGTTTGAATTTTCAACTCTGAGCATGTTCATGATAAGACGTGACATGCCTTGTCGCCTTTCCCTTCTACTTCTTCCCCAGGCCGTTCTCAGTTCCCTTCTTTACTGTTTTTGGTGTGATTCTTTTGCATCTGTGACTTTCTACTGATTTGTTGGGATAAGGGATCTTTGGCATTTAGTGCCCCTTTGATTCCTCCGAGCGCTATAAATTGAGGGCTCGCTATGCCTCTTTGCATCACATTCTACCTTTATCAATGAAGTGGTGTGGAAACCTAAAGTCGCCATGAGACTTGAGTCTCCAACTACCGGTATCAGTGGGAGCTCATCCTTGATGTTCAAATGCGCCATCCTGGGATGCACTAGCGATCTGCTTTGGTCACCCATTTTCGTATCTGTTCCAGAGCCATGCCTACCACTGTTTCTGAGTGGAGCGAGACTTTCCTTTCGCTATACCTTCGCCTTGGACGGTGGCTTGCCTTTGGGATAAGCTCGGACTCATCGAGAATGGTTGTCTCGGTAGCCTTGCCTTGCTACTGGTAGGGTTGGTGGCGGATCCTAGGCTCAAGGTTACTTCCTTCTTATTGCGAAGTGAGGCTTTCCTTACCCTTTGGCTCCCTCTGATAGCGGCCTTTCCTCACAATAAGCCTCTGTTCTGTCTTTTGACGTGCTGTTTTGGGGGCCACGCTTTGCTACTTGGCAGATGTATGCAAATTCCTTGTTCGGGTTCCTTTATTTGCTTACTTGCCTGTGAGTTTGCTACGATTGAGTTTCATGTATCCCTTTTTTTTTGTTGTCTTCTTTTGTTGTATGCCTGCCTCTAGAGGCCTTATAACTTGTAAAGGAAAATGAATGGAACTAGTAATTATTTTAGCCCGTATTGTTTCCATCTTCGATTTTCTAGAAGCTGATTTTTTTTAGTGTTGTACTAGATTGAGTTCTTGTCATTCAGCTGGAGGCCGGCCTAGATCATTGACTAGTCAAACTGACTAGACGTCGAACTGGATAGCTGTCCAGGTGGGCAAGCCAGAACCAGACTAGATTGTTGACCGGTCAAATTGACAGGAAGCCAGACTGGGTCACTGGTTAATTGGCCAAACCAGAGCGGGACTGATTTGTTGACTGGTCAAACCAACCGAGAGCCAGATTGGGTAGTTGGCCAGTTGGTCAAGCCGGAGCCGGAATGATTTGTTGATCGGTCAAACTGGTTGGAATCCAGAATGGGTCATCAGCCTATAAGTTCGGCTCTGTGGTCATCATATCTGCCCGTCGCCGATTTGGTGTCCTTGAGAAGTGGAGCATAGTGGTCTAGGAGGTTGCACCGTTCTGACTTATGAACAGTCCCATTCTGCCACGTGTCTACCATGCGTACGGTGGCAGGTTTCCATTAATGGCGTCAGACGATTAACGTGCCTGGATGCCCTCCAATGACGACGCGCGTCAGGTCAATATGTATGCACCTTTTCGAGGCGCCATTTTGAAATTCGAGTGGCATCCTTTATAAAAGGATTCCCTTCGCCACTCTGTTCCACCACCCTTCTTCTCCTCGAGTCGTTTTCTCTCGTCTCTTCGTGACTTGCTATTTTCTATTTTCATGGCTCCCAAATTGACATGATTCGTTCTATTTCCACCAACACCGACATCGAGGCATTGTATATGCAACGCAATATTCCAACTGCCATTATGTATGTGGTGCCAGGAAAGCACGATAGGACCTATTCTCCTCCGAACAAGTCTGTTACGGTTTATGAGGCACACTTGCGGAGTGGCCTTCGCTTCCCTCTCCAAGGAGAGTTGTACGAGATCCTCGTGGCTCTCAGAGTCTCGATGGCGAGATACCATGGCAATGCCATTAGGTATTTATACTCTTTATGCGTATTTCTCTGTCACCAGGGAAGGGCATTGACTGCGGTGGCCATGAAGGTAATCTTCCAGTTCTGCTAGAGTAGGGATTGGATCTCACTGTCCCTTTGAGAGCTACACATAAGCGAGGTCATCCCCGATTTTGTCAAGAATTGGAAGAACCGGTTCTTTTTTAATCAACGTATCTCCCAATAGGCCCTTTTCTAAGGATTGGGGCAATGTACTGACTTCGTTCACCAACAAGGCCTCGCATGAGGAGGTGGAGTCCGTCAAACTACTGACGGAGCTGATTTGAGTGAACCCGGACAATTTCAAGAAGGATCGCCTCCTATCAACTGAGGCACTTGCATTAGCCCAGTGGGGTCTTTCCGTGGAGGGTACGGGAGCCGTTGCCCCTCAGCCTGCTCTGCCCAAGAGGAAGGCTGACCCTGTATATTAGCGATCCATCTGAGAGTCCGTCTCAGCAGCGGACTGCGTCGTCTCTAAGATCTTCTTCATCCTCCACCACTGAGGGCTTGCCAACGGTGGAGCGGATGCGGAGCCTAGGTGAGTCATCAAGTGGACTAGCCCTCGTTGCACCTTCAGATGCCGGCACCACTTTGGCCGATGCCGGAGTAGCTACGGCTGGTGTGCCCGTGCTGTTGCAGCAGGCATATTGAGCGGGTCGACAGTCGGAGTATCGGCTGGACCGATTTCTAAGCCAGCCTAGATCCATCAGGAGATCAATTGAGAGTTCCAACAAGCAGTCCAACAAAAGGCTCAATAGGTAGGCATTGGGGAGGCCTAATAGGAAGAGGCCCATCTATCAGTTGAGTAGGAAGCCCAGCAAGGGGTCCCGATTTCTTCTTTACCAGAGTAGATGGTGCCCAGCTTTTCAAGTGAGTCGGCCGGAGAGGGTCCCAGTGTGGGCCACTCAGCAGTGGCCTGGGCAGGGGGTGATATTGTGGTGGCCACGACCACGGAGGCGTCTGGCGAGGAGGCTTCTGCATCAGATTGACCCTAGTCGGAACAGGCATCCACTCCAGCGTCTTCATCCATAGTGCCCCTGAGCGATGCGGCTGCTAGACTGTCTTACATCCGGGTTAAGTGATAGAAAAATTTTCTATTCCATTGGAAATGGCTAAGCTCAACCTCTTACTCTTGTTATGTTTATAGGACGACAAGATGATGTAAGTCTTGCAGACACGCTTGTATTAGCGGTTGTCCCGAATTTGGCTACTGGAAGGGGAGATCCATCGTTTGACCCAGACAACGGTTGACCCGAGCGTGGTGGAGGAATTGGAGGGTCGGGTGGATGCCACTGCCTCTGAGGTTCAATAGTATCGGGATCGCATCTTGAGGCTTGTGCTTTAGCTTTTTGAGGTCATAGGAGAGCCGTAAAAGTCCAGGAACGCTTTGCAAACGGTCGAGCAGGATATCGTTGTCCTCTGGAGCGAGAACATCAAACTTGGAGTGTAGCTGACGACTCAATTCAGCCTAAAGGAGGTGGGCTAGGCTCTAAATGCAAGGCTTTTGGACGACATTCACTTGTGCCGGCGGATCACTGCCATTTTCAACCCCACCTTTTCGGCCGGCATTTTTTACCAAAGGAAAGGGCTGCCCAGCGCCAATCTAACTTGACTGATTTTGCTAACTGGGAAGGACCCTCATCACGCCCTCTAGCTAGCCCCCAACCTTAGGGTCACCTTCCCCTTTTCCTTCTTTTATATATGCATAACACCGCCTGTACAGTATAATTTTTTAATGAATAAATGAGGATTTTCCCAATCATTATCATAATCTTTGTACTTTTGTACAGTCTTGCTTTCGTGCCACTGTTTGTTGTCTAAGTGTGTCTGCTATCATAGTCTGGCTCTTGGGGAGAGTTAGGGTCATTGTCCACGTGCAATCACCTAATATCGCCTCCCTATGGGACGTAATTTTCACGCATCAGGTCCTAACTCATCAACCATCATCGATTAATGGTGCTTGTCCTTGCTAGGGAGTCGTTGCACATGTACTGAAAAGCCCCCTAAGGTTTTGGTATTTGACCATGCATGGGACGTTTGGTGTTGGACCGAGATTTAAATCCGACCATGTATGGGCCGCTCAGTGTGAAATTGAGGTTTAAATTCGACCACGTATGGGCCGCTCGGTTGTGGACCGAGCTTCAAATCCAACCGCACATGGCAGCTCGGTGTGGGATCGAGGTTCAAATTTGACTGCGTATGGGCTACTTGGTGCGGGACCGAGGTTTAGTAACGGGCAAATGAGGATTCATCCGACTTAGGAGCGAACTAAGTTGCTCAAATTCATGTAACGTCGCACAAGCATTCATATGGACAGGCAAACAGGAAATGTCAATTAATAATAAACAAGCAAACAAATTATTTTATTAAACGTGATACACTTTTACAAGCATGCTTGATAATGTATGTTGGACCTACCTAGGTTCAGTAAAGTATCACAAGTGGTACTTTTTTAGATGGACGGCGTTCCACGTCCTTGGGACTAATTTGTCGTTCTGGGCTCGAAGCTTATATGTCTCGTTTCACAAAATGGCCGAAATGAGGAATGGGCCCTCCCAATTCTAGGAGAGCTTATTCCAGTTAGTGTTGTTGCCCATGGCTTCTACACTTCAAAGGACCAGGTCCCCCACCTCGAACTGTCAAACCTTCACCCTTTTGTTGTATAGGAAGATCTGCTGTTGATAGGCGGCTGTGCGCATCTTGGCCACATCCCATGCTTCTTTGAGTACGTCAAAATGCTCCCTAAGTCACTGGGAGTTATTGAGTAGGTTGAATCCCTCGACCCAGAGACTGGGCAACCTGATCTCGATTGTGATGATAGCCTCAATCCCGTAACACAAATTGAAAGGCGTCTCACATGTCGACTCTTTTAGTATTGTCGGTACGACCATAACACAGAGGGTAGCTCATCTGCACATGAGCCCCCAACGTCTTCTAACTCAGTCATCAGCACGCATAGCAAGGTTCGGTTGGTAAACTTCACATGCCCGTTTGCTTGTGGGTAAGCGACTGAAGTGTGAACCAACCGGACGCTTAAGCTCGTGCAATAGTTGGTGAAGCGCTTGCTGGTGAATTAGGTTCCGTTATCGCTCACGATAACCTCAGAAATCGCAAACCTACAAACAATATTCTGCTGAACAAACTCCGTGGCATTTTGTTCAATGATTTGGGCCAATGGAGAGATTTTGACCCACTACATGAAGTAGTTGATGCCTACTATGACAAACTTCCCTTGCCCGAACGTGATGGAAAAGGAGCCGAGTATGTCGAGACCCATTACGTAAATGGCCAGGGGGCCTGAAGGGCCCTCATTTCTGTAGGTGGTTAAAGGGGCATACTATCATGGATCTGACAATTTTCGCACTTCTTCATGACGTCCATGGCATCCTACTTCATCGTTGGCCAAAAATAGCCTTAGCGCATTATCTTGAAGGTAAGGTTCTTACCCCTGACGTATGATCCACAGATGTCGAGGTGCACCTTACTTAACGTGTAGTCGATCTCCTCCGATATGAGGCATCGCAAGTACGGTGTGGAGTACCCTCGATAGTACAACTTTCCACCCACGATGGTATACCAATCGGCCGTCTTTTTTATGAGTTTAGCATTGCCTGGATTCTCTAGCAGGGAGCCGTCCGTAATATAACTCTCATAGGATGACATCCAACATTTGCTGTCGAAGACTTGTAGAGCCTTGGGTTCTTCTATGCTTGGAGAGCTCAAGACCTCTCGCATATCTCTGGAATACTGTTTTGGATTTTCGGCTGCCGCTGCCCTCGCAAACTGAAAAAACCTTCCAGTTGTCCACCCTCAGAATGTGTACCATCTCGACATTGTTAAACTTTTGGACTATATTCCTTACTTTAACACCATCTCGACCTTGTTAAACTTTTGGACTATATTCCTTACTTTAGCGAAGTATTTTGCAAGCAGAGGACGTGACACCTCGAAACTTCCACGGATTTGGTTGACAATTAGTTTTGAGTCGCTGCAGACGGTTACTTGCCTTGCCGAAATTCCTTTGCAAGTCGCAACCTGGTGAGCACGGCCTTGTATTCGGTGGCATTGTTGGTGGCCGAAAACCCGAGTTTTAAATAATATCTCACCTCCAATCCATCGGGGTCCTTAGCATCACTCTGGCCTCACTACCGGCTTGCGTTGATGACCCGTCCACTTGGAGGGTCCAATTTGGCACCTCAGGCCGATGGTTGGCACTGCTTGGGTGACCACTGTTTAGAATCGGGGTCGTAGTCTCGACGATGAAATCTGCCAAGTCATATCCTTTTAAGGCCGACCTGGATCTGAATTCTATGTCAAACTCGCATAGTTCGATGGCATACTTGACTAACTGTCCTGACATATCGGGTTTCTGTAGGATTTTCTTCAATGGTTGGTCGGTCAGGACAACTATTTTATGTGCTTGAAAGTAGGGCCGTAATTTTTAGGCTAAATAGACAAGGCCAATGCGACCTTCTCGGCGCCTATCAAAGTCTTTCTGACATTGTAGACCGGCCGCTACGTACCAGATTCCTGTCAGATTAAAACGGAGCTCAATGCTGCCTCTGAAACTATCAAGTAGAAGTATAACTCCTCACCTTCTTTCGGTGAAGTTAGGAGAGAGGGACTAGTCAGGTACTCCTTTAATTCCTCAAAGGTGACCAGACAGTCGGCCGTCTTTTAAAAGACATTCATTTTAATCCCTCTCAAGGCTTTAAAGAAGAGGAGATATTTATCTCCGAATTTAGCTAGGAAGCGGGAGAGTGCTGCAAGCCTCCCGCTTAGCCTCTGGACGTCTTTTACGTTCAGCGACGGGGTTATGTCTATGATAACCTATATCTTTTTGGGGTTGGTTTTGATCCTCCACCGAAAAACAATAAAACCTAGGAATTTTCGAGATGACACCCCGAAGAAGCAACTGGCCAAGTTCAGTTTAATCTGGTGATCTCGGAGTGCCTTGAAAGCCTCATTGAGATCACGAATATGGTCGTCACTGATTTTACTTTTGACGAGCATGTCATCTACGTAAAACTCTATATTCCGACAAATCTAAGCTTTAAATATTTCATTCACGAGCCGTTAGTTACGTAACGCCCGCATTTTTTAACCCGAAGGGCATAACCTTGTACTAGTATGTCCCTTGGTCCATCATGAAGGAGGTATGCTCCTCATTCTCGGGGCTCATTCGGATCTGATTGTACCTGGAGTATGTGTCCATAAAACTAAACAATTCGTGCCTAGAGGTGGTGTCGACGAGTAGGTCGATTCTTGCCAGTG
This sequence comes from Nepenthes mirabilis, assembly GCA_025585075.1. Lineage (NCBI taxonomy): Eukaryota > Viridiplantae > Streptophyta > Magnoliopsida > Caryophyllales > Nepenthaceae > Nepenthes > Nepenthes mirabilis. The sequence continues at coordinate 14,289 of JAODPA010049693.1, read as the reverse complement.
GGAAGCTATCTTTTGGATATGCCTTATTCACATCGATAAAGTTAAAGCACATCCTCCACTTTCCGTTACTTTTCTTGACAAGTATGATATTGGAGGGTAAGTCTGGGTACTGGACCTCCTTACTAAAGCCAACGTCGAATAGTTTCTTTACTTCCTCCCAAATGTCGATGAGCTTTTCAACGCAATAGTTTTTCCGTTTCTACTAGACAGGCTTGTGATTCGGATCAAGGGCCAACTAATGGACCATCACTTCAGTCAAAATCTTGAGCATGTTGGCCGGAGTCCATGCATAAATATCAGAGTTCTAACGGAGGAAGGTGACCAGCCGGTCTCGCAAGGGTCTAGCAAGTAAGCCTCCTATTTGCACACATCTCTCCGGATCTCCAAGGTCAAGAGTGGCATGGTCGGTCGGCTCGTTGACTTAGACCTGCTACAGAGTTGCTTGGTCTCTATGATCAAAGTCATCCGTTTGCTGCTCCGGAGTGGCCTGGGTGACCTGGGACAGGTCGCATGTCCTGCCGATTATCTGATCGCTCAGTACCTCTCCGATACCAAAGGCCGTCGGAAACTTTATTTTCAGGTGCATGATTAACATCACAGCCCCAAAGACGGTCAGGCAAGGCCAGCCTAGGAGAGCATTGTAGATCGAAGGAAGATCAACTATTAGGAACGTCAATAAGCAGGATGCTATCCTGCGGTATGTTTCCAAGGTGACTTTCAACTGGATGGTTCCTTGGACGGGCACCGGCTCGTTGTCCAGTCCATAGAGGGTACTTCGGCCAGTCATAACTGACTCTTTTTCAATCCCAATTTAAAGTAGGCATTTATGTAAAATGAATCCTGCAAACTTTCATTATCGATAAAGACTTGTTTACTTGGTAGTCGACAATACCATCTGAAATAAGTGTGGATACAACCAGAGGGTTGAAGTGGGGAGTCATTACATGTGACATATCTTCTTTGCTAAAATTAATGACATCTTGCCTAACTTCTACCCTTAGTTTCTTCGAAACGGCCCCGAGCTGGTCTGATGGGTGGTTCAATCAAGTTGCCACTATATTGACCACTTCGGCCACAACTTGGTTTCTTGGCTGCTACTGCTCTGTCCTATCTTTGCTTGCATCGCTGGACCCTTACTCTGAGTTCCGCAAGAACTTGGTCAAGTGCCCCCTTCGAATAAGTTCTTCAATTTCTTTCTGTAGGGTCCGACAGGCCTCTGTACTATGACCCGAAGATCGTTGGTAGTAAAAATACTTCATCTGATCTCCTCCCTTAGGGTTCTTAACAAGCTTTGGCCACTTCAAAAATTTTTCCTCCCAGATCAGTATGAGAATGTTGGTCCAAGAGTTGTTCAGAAGGGTTAGGTTCAAGGGTCTGAACTCTCTTCGAGCCCCCGACTCCACCCCTGGGTTGCTTCCTCAGATCCTGATAGTTGAACCGGTTTTTGTTTCTCTTTCTTCCTCCTGGTGGTTCTCGGTGTAGGGGATCCCCGCATCTTGGACGCTTAGCCTCGTTAGCCTCTTCGACTGCCATGTAAGTTCAGGTAACGGCTTCAAAATTTGTGGAAGGTTTGAGAATCCTTGTAGGCCAGATGTTTGAAAAACTCGCCCGGCTCCAGAATAGATGTGAAGGTACTCTACTTCACTTCTCGGTCAACCGAGGTATTCGGTAGGCCTCCACGGTGAACCTAGACAAGAAGCTCCTCAAACATTCGTTTGGCTATTATTTGATATGGACGAGGTGCCAAGGCTGTCTTTTCTCCCTTTGACTGTAGGTGAACTGAAACAGGAAGTTATCAGCGAGCTCCTGGAATGTCCGAATCAAATTTGGCGGTAGGCAATATAAACAAATCCGAGCCTCTCATTTTAGGATCAGTGGAAAGCACAAGCACATAACGGCCTCACCCAGGTCTTAGAAGCTCAGCAGGGTACAGAAGTGATCTAGGTGGTTCATCGAATCATTGCTTCCATCGTAGGGTTCCAGGAGTGAGGTTTTGGGTATTCAAGTATTATAATTAAAGAATAACTAAGTCAATAAAATCAAGATTGGGCCTTAACTCGTAGGGGCATTACAGTTTCGAACCGAGTGGCGTTTAGGCGAAGTGGGCCTACCAGGCGCCTAAGGCGAAGCCGCGGTGGCCACGGGTAGAATGTCAGTGCTCAGGGTGGCGCTATTCCAGTTTAGGGCGCGCTCCTCCCGAGCCCTGGCCAGCGCTCTGGATATAAATAGCGTCGTGAACGCTTTTTCTTCCATTTTTCTGCTCGGCCACTGATCGAAGAGAGAGAGAGAGACTGCAAGGAGAAGTGAGAGAAGGAAGATCCAAGGCTTCCAAGTCCGTTTTCGAGCTAGTGCTAGTTACAAAGGTGGTAGATCGGCTCGAGGTAGATACACCCACGCCCTTTTCTCTCGTTTGTTGCATTTTTTGTTTTATTTTTCTTCGGGTATTTTTATTCCAATACACGGGTAAGATTGTATTTCGTATTACCCATGTCCCAAACTTGAACAAACTTTGATTTCATGTCCATTTAGTGAGTTTTTGCAATGTTTTCGGACCATAAAACCCTAACCCGTGCCTGGACAGATTTTGCCGCTTAATTCGGGTATTATGCATAAATTAACACTAGATAACCGAGACCCATAACATGAATACGAAATCCCATCAATTTGGTGGCCAAATTCCCACTTTTTGCACGGTTTATGCAAGTTGTCGCCCGAACCGGTGCCGCAAACTCCCGATTGAACTTCTGTGAATTTATGCATGAAATTGGACCTATAAAAGTGAACCCCAATTTATGGATGTGATTGAGTTGAATTTAATTTCATATTTTATGAATTGGCAATATTTGCACGCTCCTGAATCATGATACGAACCGCTATGAGAAAATCTAGCAACTGGGCACTCTAAAAATCGTGCTTGGCTCGACATGGCAAGAAACTCTTAATTCCTGAAGCTTAAAGTAAATTATGCATAAATGTATGAAAACGTGAGGACATAAACTCACAAGGAATAAGGAAATCTGATGATGAAGGGGATTCTGTGATTAAGAAAAAGACCTATGAACTGTTCCTCAGAACAAGGAAATACGAATATGAAACGTTCCCCAGTAGAGTGGGAACGAAAGAATTATGTACTTAAAAACAAAATTCCCTAAAGAAATAAGAAACTTGGACCGAGGATTAGGGATAATAAATTTTGACATGTCATAATATCACGGCGGAAGCTCAAGGATTACTCTAGCCGTATTTCCTAACCGCGTTTAGTGGGTGATATTTTTTGGCATGTCTTAATATATTATAGTAGAAAGTCGTTATCTGTATGGATGCTGTTTGCGGCAATGGATTATGGTCCCATCTATAGGGTTAATATATAAACGGCCTACCTCTAAGTTGAGAACAAGATGAAATAAACTTTTGATTGTGTTGGTGCACACAATCCGGGTAACGACCAATTGCTCCTTTAGTCAGTAAAGCCTATTGGCTCCAGTCCCACAACAAAATAAGTTTACAGTAATAAATTAATTATTGAAAACAAATTAAGGAAAATGAACAGAAGAACATGGACAAACATTTACGAAAGCATATTCTTTTATAATTACGATGTATGATCTCCACAAGCCCTTGTTTCCTTCCTGTAAATATTATGCTGCATTGAAAATAAGATATTGCATGTTCCTTGTTATATTGTGCCTTACTGAGCTTAAGCTCACTCTTTGCTTTTGTTACCCCTCTCAAATGATCAGCACGAATTCCTGCCTGATGAGAAGGAATAGCAGGGCTAGTACCTAGCCTAGGCGAGAAGCTGCTATAATTTGTGCTTGATAAAATTGTATTTTTTTCTTTTGTATTTTTGGGGTTAGTGTCAATTCTTTTGGAATAGGAAGAATGTATAATTTTGATGTCCTTTATTTTTCCAAAATATTAGCCAGGATTATGTTCAGTCTGAATATGTTATTATGGATTTTCTAGATTGCTTCCGCAGGTTATTAAAGGATACTCTGAGGCTTAGCGGTATTTCCCTGTTCCAACTTGGAGTTTGGAAATTTTGTTTGATGATGATGATGTAGCTTGAGTTGTGGAACAATATTGTTTGGATCCTGTGTTAGTGCCATTTTGTGGAAATTTAGTATGTATCAGAGTATTTACAGGTTTTATATTGGTCCGATATCCGTTTTACAGTCGAAACTCTACCGAATTTTCGGCAAGTAATTCCGTACATCACACCAAGGCCAGCATCTTAAATTTCTGAGGGAGCAACTACATCCGAATCTCTATTCTGAATGGCGATCGTCTCAAGTCTATGGAGCTTCGAGCAACGTCTCCCTTGAAAACGTGCTGCCACATCTTTTCTACTCGTCCTCTACTCGAGGGAAAACTGTAGCCCTTTTTATGTTGAGGTAGGTCCTCAACTTTGAGTGGTTTGGCGAGTGACGTGAGGCTGGTCAGCTGCTGCCAATGGTCAGCTGGATGTTGCACGAGATCCCTTCTCAGGCAAGAAGCCTCCGCTCGTCACGTGAGTAATGGGAATTTCGTTGCTCTAGGTTCTCGTCTGGTGTCTTGTGGCCAAGTCGACCCTCCAAGCAAGACCAAACCCTGTGGCTTAAAGTCGCTCAGGCTACGAGGTCGTTCGAGCGTCCTACCTTTTGGACTGGTCGCTTCTTCCTCTTGCTTCTACGCTTTGATGCCGAAGTGCGGGTGGTGGAGGAAGAAGCTCCCAGCCCGTGCCAGTGCGCACAAAGGGCCTGGAGCATCTAGGATATGTTATCCACCTGGTCGGTGAGTGCCTACACGAAGAGTGCTAGTCGCTCCTCCGCATGGCTACCCACAAGGGGATCGTCACCATGGGAGACGTCTTTAGCCGGAGCGCTAATATGGGCTCTGGTGTTGACCATGTTTGTTTCTGTGTAGATAGTGGTTAGGTTTTTTATTCGTCTTCTCACAGACGGCGCCAATAATGTATCCTGAATTTAGGTTACTGATGGATTAGAGTGTCGCTTGGTTTTCCAGTCAAACTAAAGCGAGTCTGGTCTCCATATTCCTTAGTCTGGATCTTGCACACCACAAGTCAAAAAGAAGAGGTCAGAGAATTTGTAGAATTCATTTCCCAATATATCATCTAACGCTCAAGCCTGTAATCTTCCTCAGGAGATGAAAGATGCGGAGATAAAAGTATGCAAGTGATGATGCAAAAAAATAGATTTTTTTGAGTCTAATTCAGAGGATGCGTTCTGCGTAGAGCTGCTTTTGTGATGGTGCGCTTGTGAGGAATGACTTTGATGTCGAGGAGGCGAGAGTTGTGAGGGAATTGTCGGGAGGCTCCGTGGATAGAGTATAATCACTTGAGAGCTCTTGAAAGTCACGTTTGAAGGTTTGTTTGAGTGTGAATGCAAGCGTCTAAGGGCTAGTATTAGCGTGAATGTAGGCGTGCCCTTGGGAGTCTGCCTCAATGAATTTTTATAATCTCTGAGCTATCTCAGCTTTACTTAGGCACCAAGGTTGATCACCAGTTGCCTTATGTAAATTAGGTGAGTTAGCATGAGGATTGCAAGCAACAATTAAGGCAACTGTAATCATTCGAAAGGAATTCATTCCTTCCTTGAGGAGATGTTGTGCACGAAAGATATTGGGGTTACCGTTATGAGAGATTTGCTTAGTTAGGAGTTAACATTCTTGGAGATATCGAGATTTGGGGTAATATTCGGGGTCCTGTCTAGTTAAGACAGGTGATCTTCAGCACGCAGGAATAGTACTATGGGCCGTTCAGATTAGGCCATGGCCGATTAGCAATGCTTGGATCAATGGGCCTGTGGACCGGATGCTTTCTAGGCCTGTTGCCGAGTCTGTGGGTCTTCGTATTGGACGAGCCTATTTCTACCATCCCCATCATATTCTTTGAAGTAGTTAATTTGCTTAGATATCATAAGGATATCAAAATAATAGTTTATATCGTTTACATATTTATGGGTGCCTTTTATGTAGCTAAAATTCTCATTTATTAGGCATTCAGCTCGAATTTAAAAAGATAAGGTAGAATAGTAGGTTAGATTTTCTATTGTATTTTGCTGTCACTTATGTTATGGGAAATGATACATGAATAATTCCTATGTACCATTTTTACAATTATGGACTCCGTTTTTTACAATTGTGGATCCCATTTTCAGAAATCTAGAAGATTTAAGCTTGCATTACATTTCGTAGACAAGTCACAGTTATAAAAAATATGTATAAAAACAGTATAGCATTTTAGGTTGAATGAACTGCGATTTCATATCAGTGAATCGCAACCCCAGCACAAAATCACAGCCGCCGAGCCGCCCACAATTAAACCACCCAGCAATCGCACAATCCGTCAGCTGCTAACATCGATCGGCAACCCTGCATCACCACCGCTTCAGACACTGCCGAAAACATTTCTGCATCCAGTCCAACCGCAGCAATCACCCATCGGAACACCCCAAGCAGTCGCACAGTCCGTAAGCTGCAAACCGCCACTTAAGACACTGCCCAGAACACGTATGCATTCACCCCAACTCCCACCAACCGCCGCAATCACCCATCAGGACCTTCTCCTTAGCCGAAAGTTCACAATTTTTGCAAACCAAAACAAAAACACACGCAGACAAAACCGCTCGTCAGCACCACGATCAACCTCATCAGAGACTACCGATGGTCACCCAACCCCGCCTCTGCCTCCACAACTTGCCGCTTACGACGCCTTGTCGAGCAGGGCCTGCAGTCGCCGCGAAGCTGTCCTCCCCAGTTTCGAGAAGAGGAGGAAGAGCTTCGGCCTTTGTCATGTTTACATGACCGTGGGCCCATGTGTTCCTCACTTAACTCTATCTATAGCTCATTTTCAATATCTAGACTCCATAGAAATTTGAAAGAGAGAGACAGAATCAAAATGAGATTGAATAATTCTTGTTTTACCCATTTATAAAACAATATGACGTATAATTTATTTTAATTTTTTTACTTGTCAGGTTTCAACAAAGACTATATATAAAGAACAAATTGCAGAATGACAAAACAAGCAGCAACACTCGTTTCTTTAATAAGTCAGGCCCAGAAAAGTTGACCAATACTTCAAAAAAGCGCATTTTTTGCCCAAAGAACAAGATAATTCAGCTAAACGGGAATTTTGTTTCAAATGTCAAGAAAAAAAAAAATGATAGTCCAGTGTACAATATTTCTTTATCTTAGATATGAAAATATTGCATATACATAGTATAACTCTTAGGCTGTAAAGAGATTATTTTTATAATGTAAATATATGATATTTTTAAAACTATCGAAAACCCAAAAGTTATTTGTTTAAAAAAATGTAATTTTTGGGAGATCCATAAGTTAGATTTATGCAGTATTATTCCGAGAACTAGATGAGTTGGCTTCAAAGAAAGGAAAGTTGTATCAAAAGCCACAAAGTAAATAAATAAATAAATCGGCAACTCAGCATGTAAGACTCCATTATCATAGGTTACAAGAATGTCAAACATAAGCACCATTACCCTATAGTACTAATAGATTTATCATCTTTTAAGCCTAGACCTTCCAAAAGTATCAAAAGGCCAAAAATTGTCTGTTAAAAAGGCATTTTTGGCCCATAGAATCGGATTATTTAACTTCAAAGAAAAAAAAAACCGTCATAAAAGTCACCTATTTTTTTTTTAAATACAATTTTACATATAAAATTTAATTTTACTGTTAAATATAAGCAACCAACACGATATGTCAAAGAGGTTATTTTCTCGGTTTAAATTGATGTCCTTTGAATTACAATATAGTAGGATGTGAGTGTTAAATGAATGCAAACTTGTATTACACTTTAAAGAGACTATTTTTATAATTTAAACTTATCATTTTTGAATTACTATATAGTAGGATTGTCATTACATTGACCAATCCGAGTACCCTCAAAAGATTCTCTTAACGTAGTCCTACCACTATATGAGACTCCCTTATCATAAGATATGAGAGTGTTAAATATACAAAACTTTACACTGCACTCTAAAAAGGTTATCATTTTAGCGTTAAATATATACAGTTTTAAATATANGTAAAAATAATAATTAAAAAAATTAGACAGAATGTAAAACCTTCAAATACTGATAATTTTTTATCGAAAAGAAAAAGAAAAGAAATTTAAAAATATTAAAATTGTGATGAAATAAAAAATGTCTGAAAGATAATATTAAGGAATCAATTGCCCCGTTCAGATGCAGAGGGACTGTCAGAGGTGGGCAAATAGTCACATTAATGAGGAGCCATGGATCCTCGCTGTATATGTCGTCAGTCCATGGGGTCGCTGTTTACCAACTACTACGCACTTGTTCTTGTTTTTAGTCCTTTATAGTACTGAGAAATTAAAATTATGCCGTCCGATTTGGGGGAGTTTTGGGGTGGGGGAGAGGGGGGAGATGAGCTGCAATGGCAATGGAGGAAATGTAGAGCTCGACCACAAGAGAGCCGTTGTCTGTGGTGAGAAGAATCCAAGAAGAGTTTGAAGATTTCGAGATCTGCCTGTGTGCGTGCCTTTTGCCGTTTGCTTAACGGAGAAGCCAAAAGGGGTTTAGAGGCGAAAAGAGGGAAAGCCTGAGATGCCATAGCTTTTCTTGACAAATTCAGCGTGTTGATAAAGATTTGCCGTTGGAATTGGCGTGAAATTTTGCTTTCACTGTCTTCTGATGAATGAAGATTTGCATCTTTGCTGAACTGCTGCCTCATTCATTTCTCACTCTTCAAATTTCCTGAAATATATGTAGTGTCGAAGGTTTGTTCCTCCCCCCCCCCTCTCTCTCTCTCCATGAAATGTTGCTTGTTGAAACTTCACACACACACACACCCCATTATGCTGATCCAAGATGTTCAAAACGGCCTGCAATCATTTTCCCTGGAGGAAATGTCGGAACCAATTTGAGATATTGTGGGAAAAATCATAAGATTTTGGACAAGTTTAGGTTTTCTTACAGTACACAATTGAAAATTCTACCATTTAGAAGAAATTTTGGTTTTTTTTTTATAGTACAAAATTTGACCACATAATTTGAGCACTGCTTTAACTATGGATCTGGGTTTACTTATGTAAATATTTATTGTTTTCAAATTGTTACCCTAATGTTTCTAGTTGTAACACTGTACCATGGAAAAAGGGGGGAAATTGAGGAAAATGGGAATTTGTTTTGCTTAATTTGGGCAGTGATTGGACTTATGGATCTGGGAATTACATTTACATATGGAAATGTGATGATTTTTGGCTCATTTGCTGAGAAAGGGGTGATGGTTAGGCTTCACGTTTGAAGCATTCTTTTGAATCAGGTAATGTGTCTAACTTTCTCTGCTAGTTAGATGAGAAGGTTATCAAAATCTTTTACATTCTCATAGTTTTTTCCCTAAATTTGAATGAACTTCACTAAATTTTCACATCAATGTTGGTAAATGATTTTGTATTCCTCCATGCCTGGTTGGTTAGCTTGTCCACTTTCTTTTGGAGTATTATTACTCATACAGTAAATTTACGATTATTTTACTGAAAAAGATAATGCCACACCTGTTATGTGAGCCCACATAAAGAAAAATAATATCACCTAACAAATACCACATTATATTCCTTTTTATAAAGGGTATTGGAAACGGAATCATCTGAATTTCTACCATTCAAAACGGAGGGCTTTTGTCTGGTGTATATTGCCCAAGCTCAATCCTTAATTATAATTTAGGGTAATCTTTTTTTCTTAGTCATTGCTTGGTCTGACCTGCTGACGGGGGATGTTAGACGATCACAAAGCATTTCCATAATTCTTGTCCAATTCCATGTCCAATACCATGAAAATGAAAAAATAGTCTCCCAGCAAAACCCTTGGGTGAGCCTTTATCAGAAGGCATAATGGTATTCCATTATTCATTCAAGGAGATTGTGACAATTGTATTTTCTTTTGTCAAGTGAAAAAGATTGCTTCTTTAGAAGCAATCTATGCCCTCTTCAATGCTTCCCCTCTTTATCAGAAAAAGATTGTGCTTTTGCTTTTTCTCTTTATGGTGACCTTTTCTTTTAGATATTATTGATTGGTGTCTACCAAATTGCCATTTCTTTTTTAATAATGGCAGTCAATTTTGTTTATATATTAACATTTATATATTTATTAGATTTTGTATGGAAATATGTAATCTTTGGGGAGCTAAGGAATTGTTGGGGATCTTTTTTCTCATCTTATCCTACAATTGCAGCCCCACTTATAATTCTTTTTCAACTGGGAAAGAGAAGGTTAACATGCTTTGTTTAGTTTGTTTGGCAATCACTAGTTACAAGTATTGAGCATTAGAAACTATGAAAGACATAGAACCCAATCATGTTTCGAAAGTACTGTAAGACAACATAAAGAGTGCAGGACTTTTAGGATTATTTGGTTCTATGAAAATTTGAAGTAAAGGGAAAAAAATTGAAGGAAAACACTTTCTATTGTTTGAATTGTATGAAAAATGACATAAAAAAAAATATGATAAAAAATCTGTATTAAAATATTTATTATTGTGGAAAGTGATTTTCTTTTTACTTTCTTTCATTTTATTTATTTTTTTGTTTTTATTTTTCTTTCTTTCAATTTTTTTTTTTTGAATATTTATAGTTGAGGAAAGTTATTTCCCTTTGATTTTCTTTCATATTTTTTTCTTTTATTAAATTTTCTTATAGCCAAATAGACCCTTTTATGATTTACATTTTTCTTATTGATAGTGAGAGATTAGAACTTCTCTAGGTGAGTGGAAGATTAAAACCCAATATTACACGCTAGCACAAATTCTTCTCTGCTATCATATAATTCCTTTTCCTTTTGTGCAACTCCACTACATGACTATTGACTGTGCAACTTAGGAAAGATGGTGTAACAAAAGTATTCATCTTCCTTTCTCTCTTCAGCAAGATGACTCTCCTCCATCTCAGTTATTCCCCTAGAGCAACTGGTGATGATTTTACTCCTTACATATTCAACAGGTGATTGTTTTGAATCATAGTATAGTTAGGCTTACAGTTGGACAATTGGTTAAGTTGCATTCCGTGATTTACTCATCTATGACAAGAATATCATAATGCAAATTCAAAACGGTTAAAACTATGCTGTTGCTCTTTTGATATGAATGCAAAGACAAGCGATGTTTATTGGTTTATGTGCACCTTCTTGCTTATGTTGCCTATGGTCTTCAAAGTTGCAGGCTTGGAGCTTCATATCAGGGTAAAGTTTCATTATATTTAGATAAATGTTTTGGAAACGGTGGGCTAATGTGACGTTCATCCGTCCATTTATTAATTCTTATGTAAGCCTATTAGTATAGATGGATGCTAATTTCCTCCGGTTTTAAGGTGGGAAACTATAGTCAAGACTTCTTACTCGTCCATGATTCCAATGTGCCAGGGAGATCAAGGAATTGCAGTGACCACCTTCATATTCTCATTCGCATTGGTGGAATCACACTGGGCGATTCTCTATGAAGCTGTTCTCTTTTCTTGCAACAGTGCCTCTCTTCTTGCTTGTTTATCCACTATCATGCATCGCCGACCTCTACTCCGATAAAGAAGCACTCCTTCAGTTTGCTGCTCGCATCCATCATGGCCGGAAAGTGAATTGGAATGCCACCACCCCGATTTGCACTGCATGGGTGGGGATCACCTGTAGCCCGAACCACACAAATGTAGTTAAACTTAGACTCCCTGGGGTTGGACTCCGTGGACCAATTCCGGTTAACACCCTTGAGAACCTAAAGGGCCTCAGGGTCCTTAGCCTACGGTCTAACCGCCTTAGCGGGAGTCTTCCTGCTAAAGTTCTCTCTCTTCCTTCTCTCCAGCTCATAAACCTTCAGCACAACAACTTAACAGGGAAAATTCCTTCTTCGTTGTCCCCCCTGCTTAACACAATAGACCTCTCCTTCAATTCCTTCGAGGGTGTCATTCCATCCACAATTCAGAATTTAACTGATCTTACTAAATTGTACCTTGAGAATAACTCTCTTACTGAAACAATCCCCAGGTTAATCTCACAAAGGCTTAAATACTTGAACTTGAGTTACAACCACCTCAACGGTTCGATTCCTTCGGGCCTCAGAAACTTCTCTAAATCATCATTTGAAGGGAACTTGGGGCTATGTGGGCCACCACTTAGCCCGTGCTCTTCTGTTTCTCCTCCCCCTACTTACCCATCTCCTCCACCTCGGGTTCCTCAAACGAAGAAAAGCTCAAAAAAAAAACTAAGCACTGGGGCGATCATTGCCATTGCAGTTGGTGGTTTTGCTGTGGTTTTTCTTCTAGCTTTGGTGCTGCTACTCTGCTGTTTGAGGAAAAAGGATAGTGAAGGCAGCGCTGTTCGTAAAGGAAAGGGTTTTAGTGGTGGGAGGACTGAGAAGCCTAAGGAAGAGTTTGGAAGCGGTGTGCAAGAGGCTGAAAAGAATAAACTGGTTTTCTTTGAAGGCTGTTCGTATAACTTTGATCTCGAAGATCTATTGAGGGCGTCTGCCGAAGTGCTTGGAAAGGGAAGCTACGGGACAACCTACAAGGCCATCTTGGAGGATGGAACAACGGTGGTGGTTAAGAGATTGAAGGAAGTTGTAGTCGGGAAAAGAGAGTTTGAACAGCAGATGGATATCATCGGCCGGGTGGGTCAGCACCCAAATGTCGTGCCCCTTCGTGCTTATTACTATTCCAAGGATGAGAAGCTACTGGTTTACGACTATGTAACGGCTGGGAGCTTGTTTTCTCGATTGCATGGTAGGCTCATCTTCTATCCTTGTGGTTTTTCTTATTCAAGTACTATCTTCCATTGTCAACATGAGACTAACTTCTTGAGTTGCCTAAATACTTCTAACTACTCTGCTTTGTATACCTTGAAAATAATGGCTTGATGACCTAATTACCATAAGATTTGATACCTTAATAATGCAAAACTTATTTCAGATTACATACTCCTGCAATTACTAAAAATATAATTTCGGATTCCATAAAATTTTCTGTTTGTTCTTCCCACCATGACTATTGCTGCCCTGCTTTTAGTAGCAGCTTAACAAAACAAAGGGCATCCCTATGATGCATGGGATCCGGAGAAGTGTTGGACCACTTTGGGTCTATGGTATACAGTGTCACATTATATTAAGCAAGAGATTATTTTTATGACTCGAACTTATAACATGAAGTTTACATGGTAGCAACTCTGCTGGTTGAGCTGAAACTCCCCATCAGTAGCAGCCTAATGTGATACAAAAAATTGTTGCTTTTGGATACCTTTGACATGAATTTAATTTCTATTGCAATGCACTTTCAGGCATTATGAGATTCATTATTTATTCCTATGTAAATGCATATTACTCGAATTAAAAAATTGTTGTGCTAAATTGAGTGGTATCTCAAAAGTGAATTTGTATGGCTGACCTCAGTTAGCAGACTAGGGGATTTTCTGTTGTCATCGTTTTAAGGAAATTACACACCACTTCATGTGTGACTCACATTCTGAAATAGTTATATCAGGAAGCAAGGACGGTGAAAGAACTATACTAGATTGGGAATCAAGGTTAAAGATTTTGGTGGGAACCGCAAGAGGAATTGCTCACATCCATTCAGCAGGGGGCAGTAAATTTGCTCATGGCAACATCAAATCGTCCAATGTTCTGCTCTCCGAGGACCTCAACGGCTGCATCTCAGATGTCGGGCTGACTCCCATGATGAACTTCCCAGCCATCCCACCAAGAATGGTAGGATATCGAGCTCCCGAGATTCTTGAAATCAGGAAATCATCACAGAAATCCGACGTCTACAGCTTCGGTGTTCTCCTACTCGAGATGCTTACAGGGAAGGCACCAATGCAATCACCCGGACGCGACGAAGTGGTTGATCTCCCTCGGTGGGTCCAATCGGTTGTTCGGGAGGAATGGACGGCAGAGGTGTTTGATGTGGAGCTGATGAAGCATCAAAATATCGAAGAGGAGTTGGTTCAGATGCTCCAGATTGCCATGGCATGTGTGTCCAAGGTGCCGGACATGAGGCCGAAGATGGAGGAAGTGGTTAGGATGATAGAGGAAATCAGACCATCGGATTCTTCGAGTCGTCCATCTCCAGAGGAGAGCAAGTCTCGGGGATCGGACACACAAACACCCGAACAATCTGAGATTGCTTCATGATGGGAGGCTTCTAAAAGTGGGCTGTACATACCTCAAATCATTCAAGCTCCTCTTAACAGTGTGATTTTTCCTGCTGGTTCAATAATTCCTAGGATTTTAGCTTAGAATGTTAGTTCTCAAGCGATTTTAATTTTTTTAAAT
>JAODPA010049692.1:0-11615 GCA_025585075.1 Nepenthes mirabilis | reverse complement strand
TATATCTCTCTTAACTTCTCACATCTCCAGACTTTTCCTTACCACCAACCATCGTCCAATGTTACAGGCATTAACAATACACCACCAGAAACAACACTTTCTCCTCCACCAGCTGCTACACGGACCGGCCGACACAGTACCCGAACCACTCAAGTCCTACTAAAATTCAGAAACTACATTTGATTTACTGAGTTGGAAGGGAAAGAACCGGTTGCTGAGCTAGAGCTAGAGAGCAACTGGTTGCTGAGCTAGAGGGGAAGGAACCGGTGTTGAGTTGGATGTTTTTGGTTACTTTACACATGATTCTGTTCCCTTCTGTTTTTTGCTTCTGTTAGTAGTTCGCTGCACATGCCACACACGTCACCTTCTGTAATTCAATTTCTGTTTCTTGTTTCTGTTCTTGTTAAGAGGAATACTGCTGAAGGAAAAGCTAAGGAATATTTTGACTCTCTTCCTACCTCCATTTCCCTTCTCTTTTCTGTCTTCGCTGTCCTGTCTGTCTCTATCCCTCGCCTGAACTCCCCTTTCTGATTTTCCCCTTCGATTTCAGCCGGAACACTTAATTGTTAGTGCAGTGTGTATCAATTGGTGTTTTCATTGAGACAATGGCCGAGGGAGTGACAACACGCTACAAAACGCTGGAAGACTCCATCGCCGTACTTTCGAAGGATTTGAAGGAAGTATCAGCAATAGTACAGTAACACAACGAAGGTATTGCTTCGAACTCCTCTATGAATGAGCATATCTAGAAGTCCCTCTCTGAGATTTTGCTTCGACTGGATAAATCAATCGAAAATCCACCATTGCTCCCTACACCTCCGTCGTTTATGGCGAATCCAACTACCATTACTCACACTTTACCGCTAATTCCACATACAACCTAAGATCTCCAACTTTCGATCGCCGTCAGGCTTCCTAAACTCGAGATTCCATTTTTCGCTGGAAAGAATGTCCTCGACTGGATCTTCCAGATTGAACGATTCTTCTATTACCACGAAACTCCACCCAAACAGAAACTGATTATAGCTGTTTTTACATGTCTGGTGCGGCACTTCAATGGTATCATTGGATGCATGCTAACAGATAGCTATCAACCTGGGAGCCGTTCGCCCGTGACCTAGAGTTGAGATTTGGACCCTCCACCTACTCAAATCCTGAGGCTACACTTTACAAGTTTCGCCAAACCTCGACTGTCACTGCATTAATGATGGAGTTTGAAACGTCTCCACTCGCACTACCAGTCTCACTACAATGAACCTGCTAAATTGTTTCATCTCAGGACTACGGGATGATATTCACCGAGAACTTCTGTTGCTCAAACCCATATCACTATCGGAGGCGATTGGTTTGGCTAAGCTGGTGGAGGAGAAGTTTGACACAGGGCGTTCCTCTGTACATCGACCTTTGATTTCCAAGTCACCAGTTCATCACCTGGGGCCACCAACCAAATCATCTATACCTTTTTTAGGCTATCCTACAAAACTACCCATCAAGAAGCTAACACCTGCTGAAATGGCATCCTAACGGGAGCGAGGCTTGTGCTTCAATTGCGATGAGAAATTTTCACCCAGACACTACTGCAAGCCACCATAGTTCTTGTGTATGCTGATGGATGATGATAGTACTACGACAGAGTTAATGCCACTGTTGGAAGAGGAAGAGTATGTGGTTCTTGAACCACAGCCCATAAGTTCACCAGATTTAGAAGTTCTCCCCACAATTTCTTCCGTGACTCCAACCATCTCTTTAAATGCCTTGGAAGGACGTTTTTTTCCCTCCACACTACGCCTACAACGACAAATAGCGGGTAGATCAGTGATCATCTTGGTGGATAGTGGCTCCACCCATAACTTTCTTTAAACTCGGTGACCAAAAATTTAGGACTGACCATTGGACCATCGCAACACCTGAACGTGACAGCTGGCAATGGGGACTCCCTACAGTACGAGAGTATATGTTCTAACGTCCCTATAAACTTGGATCAGTCCACTTTCACAGTGGACCTCTACTTACTACCTATATATGGAGCAGATTCGGTCTTCGGGGTTTAATGGCTGGCCACCATTGGATTAGTGCTATTCAACTACAAAGCCTTATGGATGAGTTTTGAATATGCTGGAACTCAGTTTACTCTCCACGGTCTCCAAGCAGCATCCATATCTTCCATGACTCTGGGACAGTTGCGACACGATGAGGTAACCAATTCTGTTGCTACCTATTTCAAGCTCACCATCACCCTATCACCCCTGTCATAGATATTCCACCCTATACTACCTCATCAATAACCCGAGACCCTATTCAACTACCATTGGATATGCCGGCCACTATACTTGCAGCCCTGCAACGCTTCCTCACAATATTTGCTGATGTCTTTTCTATTCCACACGGGTTGCCTCCATCACGCTCAACTGATCATCGCATTTTCCTTAAGCCAAACACGGAGTTTGTCAATGTCAAGCCCTACAGGTACCCCCATTTCAAGAAAACTGAAATGGAAAGACCAATCCGTGACATGCTAGAAGAGGGCATCATCAGACCTAGCACAAGCCCATTCTCATCTCCAGTTCTCCTTGTCAAAAAGAGAGATGGAAGTTGGCGATTTTGCATAAATTATTGAGCCCTTAATGCTATTGCTGTTAAGGATAGATTTCCCATCCTTTCTGTGGAGAGTTACTGGATGAATTGTCCGGGGTTCAAGTGTTCTCCAAGCTAGACTTGCGTGCGGGATATCACCAAATGCGTGTCCATGCTGCCGATATACACAAAATAACCTTCCACACTCACGACGAATATTACGAATTCCTTGTGATACCCTTTGGATTGTCCAATGCATCCTCGTCATTCCAGTCCGAAATGAACACTATCTTCCGACCCTTGCTAAGGCGGTTCGTACTAATATTCTTTGATGACATATCAGTAAATAGTCCTTCATGGGATACCCACCTCAGCCATCTAGAGCAGGCCCTACAGAGCTTACACACTCACTCCTTCTTTGCCAAACAATCCAAATATGAGTTCGGCAAACTATCACTGTCTTACTTGGGCCATATCATCTCCAATCAAGGTGTAGTAGTAGACCCTGCGAAAATAGCAACTATTCAAAACTGGCCAACACCAACCAGTGTAACATAGTTGCATAGATTCCTCAGGCTGTCCGGGTACTATCGACGATTCGTCAAGCAGTACGTCCAAATTTCTGCTTCTCTAACACACTTACTACGAAAAAACTCCTTCATCTGGACACTAGAAGCAGAACAAGCCTTCACTTCACTCAAGTTGGCTCTCACAACAACACCAGTCCTGGCCCTCCCAAACTTCTCTCAGTCATTCGTTGTGCAAACAGATGCCTCTGGCCAGGGGGAGGGCACCATTCTGCTGTAAGGAGGACACTCGGTTGCATTCTTCAGCAAACAGATAGGACCGAAGCTTCAGGGAGCCTCCACTTACATGAAAGAACTCTATACTGTTACTGAGGCTATCAAGAAATGGCGACAGTATTTATTGGGTATCAAATTTGTTATTTAAACTGATCATCAACACTTCAAAACTTTATTGACTTAACCGATTCATATACCAAACCAACGCCGATGGATTACAAAATTAATGGGATATGATTTCGATATTGTATACCGGACGGGCCGCGAAAATAACCCAACTAATGCACTCTCTAGAATTGCAGCTGGTTCATGTTTGGCCCTTCAAGTAGTAACGCAACCGGTCATTACATTGCTAACAGCCTTGTGTAAATACTACATGCGACAAACCACCGTAGCACAGCTCGCTCGGGATATTTAGGAGCATCCAGAGAATCACCCGAATTACACTTGGAGAGATAGTCTTATTTTCTACAAAAATCGGATACTGATTCCGACAGATTCAGCATTACAGGAACTTATACTACATGAATATCATGATTCTCCCTTGGGGGGACACGCGGGAGCTCAACGAACACTCGCCCGGATTGCGGCTACATTCTACTGGCCACAAATGCGTAAGGAGATATCAGATTTCGTTTCCAACTACCAAGTTTGCCAACAAGTTAAGCCGATCACCAAGGCACCACAAGGCTTGCTGCAACCTTTGCCAATTCCAGGTAAGATATGGGACTCTCTCTCCATGGATTTCATCACTCATCTTCCTCCTTACCGTGACAAGACTGTTATAATGGTGGTGATAGATCTCCTCTCTAAATACGGGCACTTTTTACCTCTGGGTAACCACTTCACGGTTGGACAGCTTGCAGAGGTGTTTTTAAGGGATATTTGTCGCCTACATGGGTTCCCCTCTGACATCATTTCCAATAGAGATTCCATCTTTATGAGTGCATTCTGGAAGGAGCTCTTTAAATCCCAAGGCACCCACTTGTCCACAAGCAGCTCTTACCATCCCCAAACAGATGGGCAGACGGAGGTTGTTAACCGTAGCCTGAAAGATTACCTCCGCTGTTTTGCTGCTAACCTGCCGACGTCATGGGTCCAATACTTACCATGGGCAGAGTGGAGTTACAACACGGTATGGCACTCAGCCATCAAAATGAGTTCCTATGAAGCGGTTTACGGACAACCACCTCCCTCTCTGCTTGACTATGTCCAGGGCTCATCCACCATTGCCTCTATTGATGAATTATTGACTGCTCAAGCTTTTATGCTTGCTGGTCTGAAGACAAATCTGCAAAGGGCTCAACTCCGAATGAAGAATCATGCTGATGCACGACGACTGGATAAGGAGTTTCAGATTGGAGACCTGGTCTACGTGAAACTCTAGCCACACCGGCAATCGTCTGTTGCTCACCGGCAGTCCAATAAGCTTGCCAAATGCTATTTCGGGCTGTTCCGCATTTTAGAGCGTGTGGGTGTTGTTACTTATCGACTTGAGCTACCAGCAAAGTCCAAGATATATAACGTGTTTCACGTGTCACAGCTCAAATGGTGCCAGCACAACCATGAACAACAGCTGGAGTTGCCAGCCAATGTACTCAGATCCCAGCCACTGTTACATCCCAAATGACTCATGGGCTTTCGACTGATCCTCTGCCACAACCAAGCTTTGTTACAAGTACTTGTTTAGTGGGATACGTAGACCATCAAAGACGCCACATGGGAAGGCGTTGCTACCCTCCATCAAGACTTTCTGGATTTTAACATTGAGAACAAGGTTCTATTCGATGGGGATGACAATGTTACAAGTATTAACAATCCACCTCCAGAAACAACACTTTCTCCTCCACCAGCTGCTACACGAACCGGCCAACATAGTACCCGAACCACTCGAGTCCCATTGAAATTCAGAGATTACATTTGATATACTGAGCTGGAGGGAAAAGAACCAGTTGCTAAGCTGGAGTTGGAGAGCAGCCGGTTGCTGAGCTGGAGGGGAAGGAACCGGTTGTTGAGCTGGATGTTTTCAGTTACTTTACACATGCTTCTGTCCCCTTCTGTTTCTTGCTTCTGTTAGTAGTTCGCTGCACATGCCACACACATCACCTTCTGTAATTCAGTTTCAGTTTCTGTTTCTTGTTTCTGTTTCTATATAAGGGGAATACTGCTAAAAGAAAGCTAAGGAATGTTTTGACTCTCTTCCCGCCTCCATGTCCCTCCTCTCTTCTGTCTTATCTATTCTGTCTGTCTCTACTCCCTCGTCTGAACTCCCCTCTCTGATTTTTTCCTTCGATTTTATTAGGAAATATTACATAATCAATATTTGTCAACTATTTTTTTTATTTTCTTTCCATGTATTTTCCTCTGTATAATTTACTTTCTATTCTTTATTTAGTTTCCGCATATACTTTTGCTGTGTATTTTGTATATATTGGTGGTTGAGGGTTGTGCAAAGTGTGAAGTAAAATGAATAAAAGTCTGGCGTCCGTTTTCTTCGTCATTTCGCCGTCCTCTCTCTGAGTTCGTCTCTGCCATCGCTCAGCCATCGCTCTTCCTCTCCGTTTCTAGGTTTTGCTTAACGCAAAACTTCACATGGTATCAGAGACAATGGCGTCTCACCAAACCACTTCCGAAACTACATCAAACGCAGCCAATCCATCCCTCACTCCTTCACAAGAACACATGCATGTTCAAACCCTAAACGATCTCACAAATCATTTTCAACTGAAAATCGGTGACAATTCGGCCATCACTCTGGTCATCGATTTACTCACCGTCGACAACTATTCAACCTGGTCCAGAGCCATGTGTCTAGCCTTGAGAGTTAAGAACAAATTTCAGTTCATTGAGGGCACTGTTTCCAAACCAATCGACTCAACCGATCCTCTTTTCAAAGTCTGGGGCCAATGCAATGATATGATAGTCTCCTGGATTCAAAACTCAGTTAGCCCTTCTATCAAGTCTAGTGTTGCCTTCGTCGATGATGCCTCTGAAATTTGGAGTGAGTTACGCGATCGATTCACTCAACAAAATGGGATCCGTATCTTTCAATTGAAGAAATTATTGGCTAGCCTTCTACAATAACAAGACCCAGTAAGCATATATTACGATAAACTCAAAACCTTATGGGATGAACTCATAGTTTATGACCCTCTCCCAAACTGTGATTGCGGTAAGATGACAATCTTTGCTGATCGATATCAACGTGATTGTGTAATCTAATTTTTGATGGGCTTAAATGACTCTTATGCTAATACCCATGACCAGATTATGCTAATGGATCCTCTCCCCTTTGTTAACAGAATTTTCTCTGTTATTCAGCAGCAAGAACGACAACACCAGATGTTGTCTGTTACGGAACCTTTGAACACAATGGCCTTAACAGTCAAACGAAATTTTAATTATCAAAAGATTATTGCAAAAAGCACTCATTCTGTGAAAAAATACCGGCCTTTTTGTGTTCACTGTCGGATCACAGGACACTCGGTACAGCAGTGTTTCAAAATTGAAAACACTGAAGCTCCCGTGTGTTCCCATTACAATAAAACTGGACACACTCTTGATAAATATTATCAATTGCATGGTTATCCTCCTAACCACAAGTTGCAATGGAAAATCTGGCAACGTGATGCCTTCTGCCAACCTCTCGAGCTTCAAAAATCATACGGGTCAAGAAGGAGATGCAGATGACAGGGTAGCATTGACTAAAGCCCAATTCAACCAACTTATGTAATTGATTCAATCAAGGGACACAGCTGTAGCCAAGCCAGTCCATTTTTGACCCACACATAGAGCAGCCAAAGGCTACCAATATGACAGGTACAGTATCCTGTGTATCGCCTTCTCAATAATATTCGGATAATCAAAAACACATATGGATTCTGAACATCGGAGCCACAGATCATATGATACGTGATCCCTCATTATATGTTCATAAAATCCAGCTTTCATGTTCTGTTAATCTTCCTGATGGAAGTAAAGTATCTGTTTCTCATATCGGAAATATTATACTTACGAATAAAATGATATTGGAACATGTTCTTTGTGTTCCTTCATTCTCTTTTAATTTAATTTCTGTAAAGCGGCTAACTAATACCCTCTATTGCTGCATGTTCTTCTTTTCTAACATTTGTTTGATTCAGGACCTTACCTCTTGGACAACGATTGGGATGGGTGAAGAAAGAAATGAGTTATATTATCTGAAGCATGCTGAAATACCTTCAAATACTTTGACTACTTTCCTTCTCAAAAGTTATCATCTAAACATGAAACCTTCTGTTTACTCTGTCTTGTCTCCAATTGATATTTGTTATTGTCGTTTAGGGTATATTTCATATTCTAAACTTAAGCTAATTGATAATCCTCTTGTAAAAGGAGTAGTAAGCTCTATTAATAATAATTATTGTTCTGTTTGTCATATGGCAAAACAACATCGTCTCCCCTTTTCTTCTAGTACCGATAAATCACACATCTCATTTGAAATGATTCACTACGATATATGGGGACCTTTCGCTGAGGTATCTTATGAGGGTTACAAGTATTTTCTCACTATTATTGATGATCTTTCTAGAAGCATATGGGTCTATCTTCTAAAATAAAAATTAGACACCAAACAGTGCTTAGAGAATTTCTACGAACATACTAAAACACAATTTGATGTTAAAATTAGAGTCTTTAGAAGTGATAATAGTTCCAAATTTAACATGGGAGATTTTTACAGTAGAAGAGGTATAATTCACCAGAGGAATTGTGTTAAAACTCTGCAACAAAATGTAATAGTTGAACATAAATATCAACATTTGTTGAACGTTGCCAGCGCGATTAAATTTCAGTCCGGACTTCCTCTAAGATTTTAGAGTGATTGTATTCTTACAGCTGCATACATCATCAATAGAACACCAAGCCCGTTATTAAAGAATAAGACCCCATACGAGGTTCTCTTTGCAGTCAAACCCAATTATAAAAATTTGAGAATATTTGGTTGTTTGTGTTTTCCTTTCACTATCTCTCATGGGTGTACCGAGTTTGATTCTAGAAGTAGAAAATGTGTCTTTCTAGGTTATCCTTTTGGAGTTAAAGGATATAAATTGATTGACCTGAATAATTATAGCACATTCTATTCACGCGATGTGATTTTTCATGAAGATATATTTCCTTTTCGGAATGACAACATTGATCAAAACTCAAATACCCTATCCAATACATACCCGTCAGAACAGCCCAATATTATGCTTAATAATGAACAACTGTTCCAAACTCAACTAGGGCTGTCAAATTTGCATGATCCCTATCCTATAGTTGAACAAACAGTTGAAGATAATGCAAACATACCTACTGTCCTAGTTCAAGATCAGTTTGGTAAACATCCGGACCAGTTAATAGACGATCATTCAGAACACAATATATTTACTAATACACCATCTCTCATAACTAGTCAGATACATATTTGTATAACTACTAGAGTTAGAAAGGGTCCCGAATATTTGAAGGAATTTCATTGCCATCAAGTGTCTCAAACCTCACTCACTCAATCAGAAATTCAGACTTCTCCAGGTAAACCATATTTTCTTACAAATTGTATCACACATCAAAAACTATCTCTCATATTTAGTCATTTTTTCATCCGCCATAACATCTCAAGGTGAACCACAAACATATGCTCAAGCCATTCGTGATGAAAAATGGCACAAAACCATCAAAAGTGAATTAAATATGTTAGAACAAAACAAGACATGAATTATTACTAATCTATCTCTTGGAAAGAAAACTATTGGATGCCGATATGTGTTTAAATTAAAATTCAATAGTGATGGGAATATTAAGAAGTATAAATGTAGATTAGTAGCCAAAAGATATACGCAATAAGAAGGTATAAATTATCATAAAACGTTCTCCACTGTTGTCAAACTCACTACCGTGCGATGCCTCTTAGTCATGGCAGCCATTAAAGGGTGGTATTTATATCATTTTGATGTTAATAATGCCTTTTTACATGACGTTTTAGAGGAGAAAATTTATATGAAAAAACCTTCAGGTTACACTAAGGAAAAATCCAATCAAGTCTGTAAATAATTAAAAAGCATTTATAGCCTTAAACAGGCCTCTAAGCAGTGGTATTCTAAACTATCTACATTCCTCATTGCCTTTGGCTTCACATAATCTAAGGCTGATTATAGCTTATTTATTAAGGAAGATGATAAATCATTTATAGTATTATTTGTATATGTTGATGACATTATTGTAGCCAGTAGTTGTTTGGATTTCATTGTCTCTATCAAATCATTTCTGGATAGCGCTTTCAAAATTAAAGATCTTGGCACTTTACGATATTTCCTTGGCATAGAGGTCGCGCGATCCTCCAAAGGCATACATATTTGCCAAAGAAAATATGCGCTCGACGTTCTTGCCGATTTCGGTATCCTTGATTCCAAGCCTCTTAAACTCCTGATGAACCAAAATGTAAAGTTGAGCAAGGAGACCGGAGCTATCCTACAAGATCCGAGTGTTTACAGAAGGCTAATTGGAAGGCTTCTTTATCTAACCGTGACAAGACCCGATATCTGTTATGCAATACACATTTTGAGTCAATTCATGACTCGACCAACTTCTAACCATATGAATCTTGCTTATCATGTTCTGCGATATCTCAAATTACATCCAAGATAAGGAATATTATTCTCTTCTACTTCTAATATCCAGTTTTGAGCTTTTTGTGATGCAAATTGAGTTTCATATCCTGACACTAGAAGATCCATTACCAGCTACTGCATTTTTATTGGAGATTAACTTATCTCCTGAAAATGCAAGAAACGGTCCGTTGTTTCACGCTTTTCAGTAGAAGCAGAATATCGATCCATGGCTACTACCTGCTGCAAACTATTTTAGCTACGTTACATTTTACTTGATTGGCATGTTTCCCACTCTCATGTCGCAGATCTCCATTGCGACAATCAAGTTGCTCTTCACATCTCAGCCAATCCTGTTTTTCATGAACGCACTAAGCATATTGAGTTGGATTGTCATTGGGTTCGCGATAAGATTCAAGATGAAAGTATTCGCACCCACCATATGACTACCCATAATCAACTTGTAGACATGTTTACCAAAATTCTGCCATCACATCCCTTGCAACTTCACTTATCCAAATTGGGCATAATCAACATATATGCTCCACCTTGCCGGGGGTATTAGGAAATATTACATAATCAATATTTGTCAGATATTATTTTTATTTTCTTTCCCTGTATTTTCCTCTATATAATTTTCTTTCTTTTCTTTATTTTGTTTCCGTATATACTTTTGCTTTGTATTTTGTGTATATTGGTTGTTGAGGATTGTGCAAAGTGTGAAGTAAAAATAAATAAAAGTCTGGCGTCCGTTTTCTTCATCATTTTGCCATCCTCTCTCTGAGTTCGTCTCTGCTATCGCTCTTCCTCTCCGTTTCTAGGTTTTGCTTAACGCAAAACTTCACAGATTTCAGCCGGATCACTCAATTGTCAGTGCAGCGTTTATCATCCAACCACTCTCCCTCACCATGCATTGCCCGAAATCAATTCACCTGCTTTGCAACAACTTTTCTTTCAAAATTAGATATAAATCGTCATCATTATTTTCTCCAAAGTTAGGAGTGTGACAAAATGATGAAGGAAGCACAGAGGGAGAGAGAGAGAGAGAGTAGTGAAAATAGAGAGTGAATGAGAAAAAGAGGTAAATCAGTAGTTTATTCCATCACCGTTGATGTCTACTGTTGCTGTTGTCACAAGAGTCATCGTCGTTGAAGTTGTTACCGTCACCATGGGGCAAATTTAAGACAAGTGATTCTCCGTATTTTACCTACTTATTTATAAGTGATTTTTCATATTTTATTTCAATTATAAGCGATTTTTATATTTTACACATTTACAAATGACTCCCTTTACCTGCGCAGTCTCCTCTAAATTGCAAGTGGCTCTCCGTATTTCACCGATTTTCCAATTTACAAGCGATTTTCTTTTCTATAATTTTATGGGAACAAAACAGGGAGAGATAAAGAGAGAGACCGAAACATGACTCCATGGAAAAATCCTATTAATAGTGGAAAGAATCAAAATTATCTAAATATTGTAGTGGTGGATGCCATCATGCCGTGCCGAATTGCCATGGGGCAAAGAGAAATTTGGGTAATAGCTTAGAAGGTAGAAGGAGGAATAAGAAGAAAATAAAGGGGAAAGGAAAGGAAAAAAATTTAAAAAAAGAAAG
>JAODPA010049682.1:0-11615 GCA_025585075.1 Nepenthes mirabilis | reverse complement strand
AAAAATAAATGCTTGTCAATAATTATTTTAACTGAATTGAACTCCATTTAATTAAACTAGCTTTTAAAACTTCCTGCTATGATTCCCTGTGACCAGACAATTACAGGGTGTTGGGTCCCATACGCCCAAGAAAATCACAAGCACAACCCAACTGCACAAGGAGCCTACGTGACAACCAACTGATAAAAGGCAACGGGCGTCCTGCAGCGCATTAATAAACTGCTAAAAAATAGTCAGGAGAGAGAAGAAACAAGCCAATGGAAAAGCGGTTAGCGCTGCGACGGCGGCTCAGGTAGCTACCCGTAGGCAACCAACCAATCCCGACTCAAAGAGAGACCAAGCGTGGCCGATAGCCCTCAGGAGCCTGCCTGCCACCACAAAGTGACTGCCGACATGACCGGCGGTCAGCGACTGTGACCAGCGGCCAAGGAACCCTAGCAACGGGAGTTCTCACACCCAAAGTCCTCTCGGGAGGAGCCTATAAGATCTCTCTTCCACCGCAGAGAAAGGGGCTGCTTCTTCTTCTTTTTCCCAGATCAAAAGAGAGAGAGAGCAATCAAAAAGACTAGAATTCAAGTCTCGAGGCCACAAACGAGCCCGCTTCTCTCAAGATCTTGATTCCCAAGTCTAGTCAGGCAACGGGAAGTTAGCCACCGGCTGTGGTGCGTCAAGGAAGTCAGGCCTTTCGCTACCTGCTCATTGCATTTCCCACTCTGATAAACAAGCATCATCAGCACTCATCCGCACACCGCCTAGCGCGTGCGTCATTTTCGTTTATTGCGGGAACTTGTTGATTTGAGTGTCGGAGTGGCCGTGGTGGGAGAAATCCCGCCGGGCCTCTGACCTCTTATTTGTTGATTGTGTTGTGCAGGTCCAGGTTAACAGATACGGAGACCGAACCCTCATCCCCAAGCTTCAGTGCGGCCTGGAACTTGGAGGCCCCCTAATCTGTACAATAACTGTGGACCGGAGACGCAACATTGGCGTCGTTTATGGGAAACTAACGATAAGCCTAGTGTCTCTTTCCTACCTCCATTCTGAAGCAAATAGAATGGTGAACACCAGGGCACAAGCTAGATCCCCAACAATGAACATCGTCGCTCACAACGAGGACCCCCCCATTGGGAGCCACGCAGACGCCCGTCCGAAGCCCGATGTCCATCGCTTGGCTGCGAACATGAGCGACATAAAGTTAGTACTCCATGCCCTATGCAATCGGACGGGAACTCCTTAGCCGAGGGCTACCCCTCTAGTATCTCAAGCGTCCTCCTCCAGAAGGAGGAGACGCCCCGCGGGAGACCTCAGGAGAGGATCCAACCAACCTGACAACGCCGCGGCACAGGCGGTCCCCAACAGAATGGACCCATACGAAGCTGAAAGCCATCCCGAGCGCAGTGATCGGGGGGATAGCCCTAAGCGGTGTAACCCCCGCAACTCTCGCGGCCGCGGGATACCGACCATGGCGGGCTCCAACAGTGAGCGACCCCCTCAAGCGGAGAGCCGGCACCATCGACAAGCTCAACCGCACCTTCAGGGCCATATGGAGCTCCACAATATCATCAACGCGCGGAGAGGCGCTCTTGACCCGTCGATGGAGGAAAAAGTTACAGTGTTGTGGGACATCTTGCACAAGGAGAGGCCCACGCGATCCTCCGTCGACCTTCAGAGGTCGCCCTTCGCCATGGATCTGCGGACCCAGCCGCTGTCGAGCAAGTTTAAAATGCCCGTCCTGGAGGGGTACGACGGAAGCAAGGATCGGATGGACTATCTCAACCGCTTTCACACCCATTTGTCCCTACAGGGAGCGAGCGAGGCCCTGATGTGTTAGTGCTTTCCCGTCACCCTTAGAGAGGACGTGTTGCTCTGGTTCTATGGTCTCCTTCCGAATTTCATACGCTCATTTGATGAGCTAACTGATAGTTTTCTGAACCAGTTTGCCTCCAACCGAAGAGAAGAGAGGCAACCATGGCATCTGGTCTGTCCCGGTCAGAGATCAGACAAAAGCCTGAAGCGGTGTCTTAACCGTTTCATTATCGAGGTGTGGCGGATCCCCCAGCTCTCTGACTAGTTGAAACTCGATGCCTTCGTCACTACGCTGGTGGCGGGGGATTTCTTTAAGCATCTGTTGCTCCAACGCCTTCAGACCTTCTGGGAAGCTGAGGCCATCACCAGGGCTTATATCACAGCCGAAGAGGCCAACGAGGCAAAGCGCCCTGAGTGAGCGGACCGGCCCCTAGAAGCCACTAGACTTACTGATGGACAGAAGAGGGACGGCGACAGCCACTACTTCCCAGAGCGCCGCAAACAGCCGCGACCTCTTCCAGGATCTAGGAAGGACCACGGACGGACATCCCTGACTCCCCTAAACGACACTCGTACAAACATCCTGATACAGATTCAGGACAAAAAGTTCTTCAAGTGGTCAAAAACGTCGAAAAGTCCCAGCGGCAGTGATCAGACCAAATACTGCCAATACCATCGCTGCTTGGGACACTCGACTGAGAATTGTCGGACCTTGCAGTAGGAGATAGATGACCTGATCTGCCGCGGACACCCTAAACGGTTCATAAAGAGTTCGGGACAGAGCCCCACAACCTTAGAAGGCGAGGCCAGCGAACCACCGAGAGGCCGCACAGTTGCCGGCGTGGTCAATATGATCTCCGCCGCAGCTGCCGGGGACGCCAGGCGAAGGGAACCGAGGCTGACTTTTAGCAACAAGCAAATAAGGATAGGGGATAGGAGTAATATCATTAGCTTTAGTAGTGACGATATGACTCATGTAACATTCCCCGATACTGATCCCCTGGTTGTATCCGCCCTCATTTCAGATGGTAAGGCTGACTACCAGCTGAAATGAGTCTTCATTAATAATAAAAGTTCACAGAATTTACCGTGTCTCAGCGCTTTCTTTAAGCTTGGATTGAGGTGAAGTCAAATGAAAGCGGCCGGTGGACCCTTGTACGGCCTGGACAATGAACTAGTCCCCGTAGAAGGGATAGTCCGGCTATAGGTCACTATGGGAACCCACCCGCGCTCTGTAACGCTGGAGATGGCGTTCTTCGTCGTCGACCTACCATCTGTCTACAACGCCATATTGGGCAGACCTTTCCTCATGGCCTTTGGAGTCGTGACGTCGATCCCTCACCTAAAGGTAAAGTTCCCCACCCCGTGGGGTGTGGGAGAAGTGTTCGGGGACTAGGAGATGGGACGAACATGTCACCTGTCGCAGATCAGCCCCGCGGCACCATACCGCCCCGACGAAGATCTTGACTTCCGAGATGAAACCCTGCTACAGCAAGTCTAGTCGGGAGAAGCTACCCAAGCGGTCCTTCTGAATCTCTCTGAGCCGACAAAGTGCATCCATGTGGGCAGATCTCTCTGACCCGCAGAACGCGAACGGTTAATTACCTTGCTTAGGGTCAACTCCGACGTGTTCGCCTGGGTTCCTACTGACATGCCCGGGATACCGGCCGAAGTAATCATCCAGAAGCTGGCCTTGATTCGTGCCGCAAACCCGTTCAGCAGAAGCGCAGGAACCATTTCATCAAGAAGTTGATCGCCATAAGAGAAGAGGTGAGGAGACTCCAGGACACCGGATTCATCCGAGAGGTCCAATATCCGGAGTGGTTATCCAATATCATACTGGTAAAGAAGAACAATGGCAAGTGGCAGATGTGTGTCGACTTCACCGACGTGAACAAGGTTTGCCCCTAGGATAGTTTCCCTCTCCCCAAGATTGATCAATTCGTGGACTCTATGTCTGGACACGAACTCCTGAGTTTCATGGATGCGTATTTCGGATACAACCAGATTCAGATGTACTCTGAGGACGAGAAGCATACCTCCTTTATGATCGATCAATGGACGTACTGCTACAAGGTGATACCCTTTGGCCTCAAGAATGCCACCACGACCTATCAACACCTAGTGAAAAAGATGTTTGAGACCCGGATTGGGAGAAACATGAAAGTGTATGTCAACAATATCCTGGTGAAGAGCAAAATTGCCCACGACCACATTAGCGACCTAGAGGAGACCTTTTAGGTCCTCCGGCGGCACAGGATGAAGCTCAATCCCGCCGAATGTGCCTTCGGAGTGACTTCAGAAAAGTTTCTGGGCTTCATTGTGTCCCAACGCGACATTGAAGCCAACCTAGAGAAGATTGAGGCCATCCATAACCTGAATCCCCCGTGGACGATAAAAGAAGTGCAGAAACTCACCGGGCAAATAGCGGCCCTCTCACGGTTCCTTGCCAAATCGGCAGAGAAGTATCTTCCCCTTTTCAAAGCACTGAGGGGCACTAAATCGCTAAGGTTCCAGTGGACCGATGGACGTGACGAAGCTTTCAAAGAGTTTAAGACATACCTCGCCAGCCCGCATCTCCTGAGCTCGCCGCGTGAGGGCGAGGACCTCTACCTCTACTTGGCTACGTCAGCAGCGACCCTTAGCTCTATGCTAGTCGGAGAGCAAAGGGAGCGCAGCGGCCAGTATACTACGTAAGCCGGGTGCTGATGGATGTGGAGGCCCGCTATCCGCACGCCAAGAAGATGGCGCTGGCCCTCATCTATTCAGCGCGGAAGTTGCGGTCCTACTTCCAGTCGCACCGGATCGTCATACTGGCAGATCAATCCTTGAAGTCGATCCTGTAGAAACCAGAAACTTCCGGGCGATATGTCAAGTGGGCCATCAAACTAGGAGAGTTCAACGTGGAGTTCCGGCCCCGGCCAGTCATGAAGGGACAGGCCCTGGTAGATTTCATTGTTGAAACAACAACCCCAACTCCAAAAGACACTGACAGCTCTAAAAATGTGGGAGACCACGGCCCTCCAATATGGACCCTAAACGTGGATGGATCGTCCACCCAGGCGGGCAGCGGAGTCGGAGTTGTGCTAAAGACGCCGGAGGGTACGGAGATTACATACTCTGTCACGCTAACTTTCCTAGCCACCAATAACGTGGCAGAGTATGAGGACCTCCTCGCAGGACTACGCCTGGCCAAGGAATGTTCCGCAAAGTCATTGGTCGTGCACAGCGACTCCGAGCTTGTGGTCAACCAGGTACAGGGAAACTTCGACGCGTCAAACCCGAAACTCGTAAGGTACTTGGAAAAAGTGAAGACTCTGATCCAGGAGTTCGACCGCTTCCTGATCAAGCACATCCCCAGGTCCGACAACGAGAAGGCTGACCGACTGGCCTGGATCTCTGAGCAGAACGTAATGAAATTCCTCCGTCAAAATATCGTTTGCCGCTTTGAGATTTCTGAGGTCGTAGTAACCGACAATGGAACCCAATTTACCAGCAAGCGATTCACAAGGTACTGTGGCAACCTCTACATCAAGCTGATCCACACATCTGCGGCGCATCCTCAGGCCAACGGGCAGGTTGAAGTCACCAACCGCACGTTGCTGCACGGGTTGAGGACCAAGCTGGAGAACGTAGGGGGCTCGTGGGTCGAAGAGCTACCGTCCGTACTCTGGTCGTATCGGACAACCCCGCGGGAGCCAACGAGAGAGATACCCTTCAACCTCTACTTTGGGGCTGAGGCTGTAGTCCCCGTGGAGGTGGGAATGCCAAGTTGCGGGTCGAATGCTTCGATCCAACCACCAACTCGCAGAGGCTCTGGGAAAACCTAGACCTACTCTCGGAGGTACGAAATACTGCACAACTGCGAATAGCAGCCTATCAACAGCGTGTCACGCGATACTACAACAAGTGGGTGAAGGCACGCCCTCTCGAAGTTGGAGATCTGGTCCTCCGGAGCGTAGAGGCGGCGGAAAGACCGCGAATAGGAACAAGCTCTCCCCTGGGTGGGAGGGCCCGTTCCTCGTCTCTGCAATCCTCCAGAACGGAGCGTACAAGTTGCACGCCCAAAACAGCAAACTGGTCCCCCGGACCTGGAACACCGCCAAATTAAGGAAGTATTACCAATAATGCCACGCCGGCCCAGGTAAGGCACGCACGTGCACCATGTTGAATGCTTGTATATGCGTTATGATTTTTGTTAATAAAATTAGTTTTTCTATTATTCTGCATCTCTATTTGTGTGAAGTGTTGGCATGCATAGCATTCTTAAACCAAAACGACCTAGATTGCCCCTAAGTCGGCAGGACTATCGTCAATTCGTAAAGCAAACCCTTAGCCTTGCGCCAAGCGGCCCGTAAACGGCCACTAAAAACCTTGCCAGCACGGCGGGTAAGTCCGAAAGGGGACACATCTATCATGGCTCTACGCCAGTCGACCCCGGCGGTCAAAATATTAGGCCAGGGCGCTTTGGAGGCTTCCCAATTCTCGGCCAACAAAAACCTTAGGGTGCAAGAATCGCAGGCGTACGACGACCTTCTCACGCAGAAGAGAGCACCCTCAGTCTACGATAGTCGAGGGTTAGGACCTTAAATATGGTGACAATGACGCCCTGAGCAGGGCCACACACCTCCCACGGATACCACGCGACTAAGGCCTAGACCTGGAGCCCGGTTGCCGTGGCCTGGAAATCTGGCTGACCCCTGGCGTGGCTCCACGGGACTTGCGACGACATCCACTTTACTGGATCGAGCTTCCCATCAAACGCGCGAGATGTAGTGATATCCTCTGACGAAGGACAAGCACAGCGCAAGAAGGCACCTGACTAGGGCCTTGGCGACAATAACTTTGCAAGCTTAGCATTCAAATACTGGGTATGACCTCGTAGACCATATTGAACAAAGGGTGCGATCATACATACCGTATCGGGAGACAACGTATACGAGAGAGAAGGGAACTGCTCTTTATCCATTTGCCAGAAACAAGTATATATAAAAGTAGGGGAGGAATAAAAAAAAGGGGCAATGGAGCAACCTATATAGGAAAAGACTACTTTTGGGGACTGGACGGACAGGCTTCCTCAAGGAAGTTCCTTAAGTGGGATGTTTCCCTGACCTCGGTGTTTCTAGGATGAATGACTCCTTCGGGTACACCAAGAGTAGCCAGGGAAGTGATCCTACGACACAGACGAATGCCGTTCCAAAATTGAGCCTCCAACAAGCGCTCCGCCTCCGACGGGGTGATCTGACCAATCATATCCCTAGACAGGCGTGCATGGTCATCCTCCAGAGCGGCAAGCGAAGCTTCCAGGTGTGCCACTTTCTGCTGCAAGTGTCTGACCTCCTCTTGCGCTCGCTCGCTGTCCCCTTGAAGGAAGGCGACCTGGGCTCTCGTGTGATGAATGGCGTGCAACCCACGCTGGAAGCCCCTGTGGAGGAGGGTGACCAGTCCGTCGAAAAGGTCAGCATCCTCAAGAATATGCATGGGAAGAGAAAGACATTAGAAGAATCCCTAAAATTGACGGAAGCAAGTGAGTGCCAGATCGAGATGACCATACCTGAGTGGGAGCAGCGTTCGAGGGATGTGCAAAACCACCTGACAAAGGCCCTTCCCGGTGCTCCTCTTGTTCGACCGTGGGGGCCAGGCTAGCCGGAAGGGCGGCAGACGTAGGAGGGCTTGGGGGCTCCGACCCAGAAGACGTCCCGACCACCGCCACCCCAGCTCCCGGCGGATTGGCAACCACTACAACTCCGGCCTCCGATACTGTAGGGATGTCCTCGAGGATCCCGCCCTCCGAAATGGGCTCCACGAAAATAATAGTCGGCTTCAAGGATCCCCCTAACTCCGACGTTGGCCCGGGCGTTGGCGCGTGTGATCCCTTGGGGTCATTAATGTCCAATACGCCACTCGCCATTCCCGGAGCTGCATCCATGAACGCACTAGCGATGAAATGCGCGGAAGGCCCCTCAGTAGGTTGAGGCTTCGCCTTGTCGATTTCGAGCACGGCTAGCCCCGTGGCCGGAGTCGGCGGTGGTCCGGCGGCCTCCCCCTGGTGTCCTGCGCTCGTAGCCAACTCCAGGACCGGATCCCGAATCTCAACAGCAAAACTAACAGCTTTCCTCTGGGACCTCTGTGTCGAAGTACCTTCAGCTTCCCTCAACCTCTTCAGGGGAGCCTCAACCCTCTCTTCGTCTGAGGACGACTCTAGCAGCGAGCAACTTTCCTCCTCGTCACCTCCGGACGATCGGGAAGGACAGCTCCCCCAGGCTCTCTCTTGCAAGGACCGGCAACGCTCCAGCCCGACGAAGGCCCCCACTTGGCGACCTCGAACGTGATGGACGTCAAGAAGTAGCCCTAGATAGAGGACTTCGTCATCTGGGATTGGATGGCAGTAACCAACTCCGCTGCCTCCGCAGCGTCATCCACCGACAGCTTTTCTAGGAAGAACCCAAAAATCAAGCCACACACGCGCGAAAGTTCAGAATCAGGGGGCTCTTGCAAGAAAAAGTATCAGTCTTTCCAGTTCTTGACCGAATCCGAATTGGTCCCTCGAAAATGGAAGCCAGTCTTTGGCGACATAGACACTCAATCATCAGACTCCGTGAAGCGAAAAATCAGTCTGGCTGCCTTAGCATCGAAGGAACCACCATGAAGGTGAGCGAAGATGCACAATGATACCAGATAACGCAGAGCGTTGGGGTGAAGTCTCGCCACCGGAACCCCCAACGCCTCCACCAGCGCGTACAGCGTGTACGGCACGAGATAACGAAGCCCCCCTCTCAGGTGGTGCTCATAGACCGTGACATAGGCGCTGGCTCTATCTGTGGAACCGGGAGCACAATAGCCCCAATCGCTAGGGATGTCGTAATCTACCGCAAGGGCAACAATGACACTGGATGTCAAGACAGACCGTGTGTTATGGACCCCCTGACGACTCACCCTGGGAGCCTAAGAAGAAGAAGAACTCTCTCTCTTCCTTGCCATACCTCTCCCACAATACAGGTCAAGAACGGAAAAATCTCAGCACGGTGAAAAACAGTCCCGGTTAGTTTAAATAGGCAACGAGAGGCCAGCAGGCGGGAACCCAAATGACGCTCACCATGAATGGCTGGGACACGTGACTGCCCCGTGGAGCGTTGTAGGGCCCGAAGTCGCCCGCAATCATGGACATACATCAGTTTGAAGAGCGGGGTCACCTCAGCCGCTTGACGGAAATCCACGCTGGCACCTCCGAATTAAATGCGGGCTTACAATAATGAAGCTCACCAAAGGGACACATGGGAATAAAAATAAAAATTCAGCAACACAAACTACGGGAAACAAAGCAGCGCAACAAAACAATGGGTTTCATTACAATGACTGTCAAAAAGTGAGTACAGCAGCTTGCCTCGGTGACTATCATCTAACGCCCCACACGATCCACGGAAGAAATTGGAGCCGAGTACTCAACCAGATGCGTGCACGTTTGGGCGCTGGAGTTGCGAGAGTCCAAGATGCCGACGCAGAAGTTTGGGTCCTCCAGCGAGGCTAGCCTCCGGCTGAGACGGATTTCGTCATGGTAGTTTTTGTCCAGCGTAGGACCAACTTCCTTCGGCAGGAACCTCGTCCTCAGCTCCGTCCCAATCCGCGCGACCTTTGCCCCGAGCCGTCGCAGCAGCTGCTCGTTCTCTTCTTTAAGAGCCCGTACGTGGGCCTGAGCCCCCACATTGGCACCGACGAGTCGGGAAGCTCTCGCTTCCGATTCAGCCCACGCTTCCTCAAAATGCGCCGCTCGGGCCCTTAACTGCTCCATCTCGGCTATTGTGACTTGCACTCGTGCCTCAACGCTATCAACCCTCCTGGTGATCTATTGGAGCGAGAGGTCCCCCCTCCATGGAGCACTCTCCCGGGAAGAGGCAGACCCCTCTGCCCTCTCAAAGTCTGGAGGCACCTGCGGGAATCGAGTAGGACCCCCGACAGTGGCTTCAGAGTGACACCCTCCTAGTGTGGCGGCGCTCGAAGCCCTGGGAGCATGGGACCCAGTCTCTGACCCACCAGAAGAACGTTTCGATTCGAATGATGATGACGACTCCTCCATCAAAGTTGCGGTAAGAGTGAACACAGGAAGAACAGACAGCTGTTGAGTGCATAAACACAGGAAAGTGCGAAGTCACGGGGAGGATTTCCGCATTTAAATAGACGAGATTTTTCTCCTGAAACGGCTGCGCTTTGAAGACAAAAGGCGCCAGCGCACAGCCAACGGGCGCCCTCCACGTGGAGAATCCCTGAGACCTCGCGCGTTTCCAAGGCAAATCATTATGGCGCAGTGCCTCCTGACCTCACGTGCATTTAATGCTCCAGACAAGCCAAGGGACGTGACCGCCAACAGTGGCCTTCCCGCCCCCGCGGAACAGGATGCGACCTGCCGGGAGAAGACAGTCGATAAAAAGAAGCATGCACAACGAGAAGGGAAAAACGAAGACAACAGGGCTACTTCTTTTATTAATCAATACTTTCTTACAAAGTATAAAATTTACAGTGACAAAAGTACGAGAAAGACGAAGAAGACAATGATACGGGGCCCAAGGGCCGCGGTGACTGCCCCAGACAAGCTTGGGGAACGTGATCTACAGGAGATCACCACAGCCAGAGCTGCTGGTGGCCCAACAAGCAAACGGGGGCAGCCACGCGAAGCCCCCCCGAAGTGGAAGCACCCGCAACATGATCCATCGGGGCGGGATCCGCACCGGTACCGAAGCCACCGGGGGAATTAGAGGGAATAATCCCAACAATTCCCTAACCGGGGCTCCAGCCTCTGCCCCCTCCACGATCCACACTCGAACTCAGTGAAGTGGAGACCATGAGCGACGTACCCCACTAGCGGGAAACATCCCCGCGGAGGTTCCACCATGGTCCCACCGCACTCCGGACGAGTCACACTGTGGAGGGAAGGCATGTGACGACTGTAGAGTGGCCAAACCACCCTCATTAGCATGAGGAGTGAACCGCAGCGCGGGAGTTAGAGCGGCCTTCATTAAGAACTTCGGGCATCCAGCTAATCCATCCAACTCCTTCTTGGACCCCCACTAAGGGCAGGGTGAGCCAGAATTTCCTCATCATCCCTTCAAAGGCAACCAAGGGATGTGCTCCACTCGCTAAGGAGCCATCCTATTTACGGGCGAGATGGGTGCCATCCTCTTGTTCAGCGCAGCACGCTTCTCGGCGGACGTCTTTCACCGAATAGGAAAAGGCCCCTAGTCAGACGCGACCCTAAGCGTGTGAATCTTGTCGAGCAGAGCACCGAATTGCCTCAGCGTCAGAAAGGCCTGCGCAGTCACCTGGGGAAGGCGCGAGTCTAGAAAACGACGAACGATGGTGCATCTCAAGGAAGACTGTCAGGCCATAGGGTGTACCCACAGGACATACTAGGCCCGACCATCGGTTGGCCCAGGCATGGGGGCTAGTATTGGGTCCCATACTAAGGCCCAAGAAAATTGCAAGCTCAGCCCAACTGCAGAAGGAGCCTACGTGGCAACCAGTTGGCGAAAGGCAACGGGCGTCCTGCAGCGTATTAATGAGCTGCCGGAAAATAGCTAGGAGAGAGAAGAAATAAGCCAATGGAGAAGCGATCAGTGCTGTGACGGCGACTCAGGCAGCCGCCTGCAGGCAACTAACCAATCCCGACTCGAAGGGAGATTAAGTGTCACGAACCCGAACCAAGCAGGTCAATTTCTAAAATCTAAATTCCCAAATAATTTTAAACAATTAATACTAAATCCCAAAATTTGGGTGTGACAAACCAAAATATACTTAACAAAATTAAAATCCTCACAGGA
>JAODPA010049671.1:0-11616 GCA_025585075.1 Nepenthes mirabilis | reverse complement strand
AAATTCAAAGTAGGTAATTTTTATCTTAAAATCCTCTCTATTTCATATATATAACCAAATTTAATTTATTATTAATATTGTGTGTACCAATATTATACAGTTTAATCATGCTAGCAATAAGAGTATCATTTTCATGAAGTTTTTGTTACGTCCTCGGATCCTAATTTCTGTATGGATGAAGACTCGAATGCAGAGCAACATAAATATAAAGTTTGAGTAGAAAGAAGAGAAAGAGAGTGACGTGTGACGTTTTTATGTAGAAAGCCCTCTTCTTATTGAGAAAAAAAAATCACGAGACTTTTGAGTACAAGAATAATTTTACTATTCAAGTGTTTGAGTACAGATGATAGAGAACAAAGTATACGGTGAATCTCAAGAATCTCTCTTACAAGAAAAAGTGTTCTCTCTGTTGGAAGTGTGAGTAGTCTGCCTTTCTCGCTCTATGAGTGAAAATGAAAGTGAGTAAAAGTTTAGATCCCTTGTTAGGAATATAGTGAATGCTTATATAGTGTTGAGTCCTCCTGCACGGAACAGCCACGTGGAGGTGACATGTGTAGTAGATCTTGCTACCAACTCTACAAATCCATCCTACCGTGTCAGAAAGATTGTCTGCGTGCAGGCTAGTTCTATGAGACACCACTTTTATAGTGACCATGCATACTCTGCAAATCATCATTCCTTGTGAAGATCGCATGTTGCAAAGATCGCATGTGCCTTTGTGAAAGTCAGCAATCTAAGTTGGCATTCTCGGTCGTCCTGAGCTTCCTTTCTGCACTTGTATAGTTAATGACTTCTCGGAGTCCACATCCCTAATGAAGGCTATAGCCTTTGTCACGTCCGCGCACGTTTGGTGATGAACGTCCTCGAGCTTCAACTAAGGACCTTCTCAGCATTTAGTCTTTGGGCTTTTAGAGCCATATCCTTGGGGTTCTATTGGAGTCTTTGGTCTATTACGGAGTCTTTAAACTTCCAAAGCTAAATCTGTCTCTCGGACCAATTCAGATCTTTGGGCTTCTTGGGATGTGGACTTAAATCCTTGGGCCTCTAGAGCCCATGTAGCCTCTTGGACTATGGTGGTTTCTTGGGCCTTCTATGGACTCGAACCCATTTCACGA
The DNA here is from genome assembly GCA_025585075.1 of Nepenthes mirabilis. NCBI lineage: Eukaryota > Viridiplantae > Streptophyta > Magnoliopsida > Caryophyllales > Nepenthaceae > Nepenthes > Nepenthes mirabilis. Next base: position 10,501 of record JAODPA010049671.1, on the reverse strand, counting down.
AAATGGATTTTTTGATTGGGCATTGGGTATTCACTATCCATTACTAGCCTCCCATGTTAAGAGGTTCGAGAATATCAACCTTTGGCATGTGCAACTCTGGCATTGATCTGACCTTTCAGAATAATCCTTTTTGTACACAACTTAACGCTTCAATTTCCAAGAGTAAGCTCTCCAAGTGTCCGTGGACTTTTCTTGAGTGGCTCACCCAGATACCATATGATAAAGTGATCATAGCCTGATGGCTGAGGAAAAGCATCCAAGGGTATTGCTGGAACCAATGGCTTGAATAGACGTTGCCCGTGAATTCTCCCCAGGTCCGAGGGGTTGGCTTGCACTGTCAATTGGCGCATTTAATGCGCATTAAACACTGCATTGGAAAGGGAAGGGCCATCATTTTCAGCGACCCGTGGGAAGCCGACATGTAACTAGGCAATTAAAGAGGCATGCCTTTTGAATTCTCAGCCGTTTAACTTGCCCACTTGCCTCATTTGCCATTCATTCGAGCGTTTCAAAACTTCTAAGTGTTTCAAAACGCTCTTTGCGATTCGAGACTCTTCTCTTTTCCTTCTTCACAAGCGTTTTCACCTTCGTTCTTGCATCTTCGTGTATCGATGGCTTCAGGAGTGAAGGACATTGCTTCTTCTCTTTCTTTGGCGGATATTAAGGCCATTCGAGCAAAATATAAGATCTCGAGCTTGATAGCTATGGTGGTTTCTGGCACTGATGAGAGGGCTTGCAGTCCACTTGATGGTTTCATTACCATTTATGAAATCCACCTCAAAGGTGGTCTTTGATATCCTATGTCCTTGGAGTTTTTCAAGTTGATGAGGGACCTCCAAATCCTTGTGGCCAGACTGCAACCTAACGCCGTTAGGTACCTGATTTCACTTCGCATCTTTGCTCATTGCCACCAGAAGATTTTCGATGTCGTGGCATTGAAGGTCATTCTAAGGATTAGCCACGGGCAGGATTGGGTTGTGATTACTTATCGCCCCGAGTTCCTTTCCATTAGCGATGGAAACCCTGATTCTACCAAGCGGTGGAAACCCTGATTCCACTAAGCTGTGGAAGGACAAGTTTTTTTTCCTGGAAGTCTACGAGAATTGGGCTATCCCCAATGAGTGGGTCAATGTGGAGTCTAAATTTGCAAGGACGCCATGCTCGAGGAAAGGGTTGCCTCAAAGGACTTCACAGACTTGCTGTTGGCTAACCTTGGTTTCTTTAACGAGGACAAGAAGAATAAGTGGCTGAGGTCCGAGTTCATGGAGAAAGCTAGGTGGGAGCCTTAGCCCGAGGACTCTGGCACCCCTTTTACTCTTCCAAAAAGTAAGAAGGAGAAGAAGAGAAGAGCTCTGAGGATTGGGGAACCATCCGAGTGGACAAAGAAGAGCCGTCGAACGAAGACCTTGGAGCATCTAACGGTGATCATTGAGCACCATTCCTCTTTCGATGATGACTCAGCTCTTATTGAGTGGCTGATAAGGAAGAAGGGGCTCGTCAGGGGAGTTGAAGGTGTCAGACCATCAGTTGTTGTGGAGCCTGTTGAGCATCCCTCCGAGGTTGTGGGCCTGTCTGCGAAGCCTCCTGTTGCCCATCCTCCTCTTTATAAGCTCGTGCCTAATATTCCTTTTGTTTTCATTGGAGAGGCCTCGGATTGGTTTGACATCCATCCGAGGACATTATCGAGGGACAGGCAGAGGAGGAGATTGAGGCGACTCAGGCCGAGAAAGTAGTGATGATAACTTCAACGACGATTGCTGAGACTGCTAAGGCCGAGGAAGACTGGGCCGCAGAGTTGCCCAATGGCGAGACTGCTGAGCCCCCTTACCTTACAATCCAAATCTTTAGTCCAATTGAGCTCCCGCCCAAGGTCCATGACGAAGCCCTGGTTGAGGATGTCGATAGGACTTCACATGCTGTCGAAGTGGAGACTGGGGTGATGGATCATCTTGTAGCAGCTGAGCCCGCAGCCCCTAGTTTTGTTGAAGTTGTCCCTGTGATCGAGGTTAGGGATGAGATTTCTGTGGTGCAGGAGGCAGCTGCAACTGGGCTGGCTGAGTCCGAGGCCCCCAGAGAGGAGAGTTTAACTAGGAGCTCTCTCGTCTTGAAAGTACTTCTCTATTCTCTTTCAGAATCTCTGTTCATTTCTGTCTGTACCTTAGTGACATTTTTTTTGCAACTTCATGAGCTGGCTAGCAGTCTTGGTTTGATCATTGGCGACGTCGCCTAAATTTGTGCTGAGTTGGAGACTCTCAGGGCCTTATAGGAGCTCACCAAAAGCCTTGAGCTTGAGCTTGCTAAAGCCAAGAGCAGAATTTCTTCCCTTGAGGACTTGCCAAGGGCCGGAGAGCAGCTACATGCCTCCGTTGTAGAATCTTTGAGAGCTCAGAAGCAATTGAACATCTCTCTCCGAGGGAGGAATCTTCAGCTGGAGGAAGAGCACAGGATCTCGCTAAAACCCGAGGACATCGGACCAACTCTGGAGCGCAAATATTGGGACGCCATCAAGATATGTTGCCACGTCATGAAGATTCTAGTTCCGAGGTTTCCTATTGGTGTGTTCTATCTGAGGAATGCTAGTACTTAACGCAAAGCTGACCTGATTAGTCTCCCAGTACGAAGTGGGACTCCTAACCCTTCTCAGCCAAGACCCTCCAGTCAGCCTAGACCTTCCGAGCAGCCAGGGTCGTCAGACCAACCAGGGCTTCGAGATAGTTTTGTATTCTTTTTTTTTCTTTGCTGTACATCCTTGTTATACATAATATATGAATGAAATCCATATTTTCCTTTATAGTACAATCTCTCTCTCTTTACTTAGATTGCATTTACGTTTGGTTCTTTGTTGGACTTGCGCCCTTAGAAAAAATTTTATTTCATGAGTTACGCACTCGAACATTTTGACCGCTGTTGGCTGAAGATGGTACCTCTTGGGTCTTTCCATGCTTGCTATTTTTTAAGCCCCACAAGTTTTTAAGTTCAACCTCTTGTGGGCTGCTTGGTGTTATTGCCAAATTTTTGAGTATGACCTCTTAACGGGTTGCTTGGACTTTGTCGAGTTTCTGAGTACGACCTCTTAATGGACCGCTTAGACTTAGTTGAGTTTTTAAGTACGACCTCTTAATAGGCCGCCCGGACTTGCCGAGTTTTTAGAAACAAGTGAAAGGAGTCTTACAGCACTAAAAATGAATGCAGAACAGTAAGTAAGTAAAAAATGTTGTTTTATCAATGAAATATGATACAAGCATACCACGTGCTGTACATATTTACTAGTAGTATTTCTTGAGGTGAGCGGTGTTCCATATCTGAGGGACAAGCCTTCCCTCCTGGGTGCGTAGCTTGTACGCCCCGTTTTGAAAAATAGTTGAGATCAAGAACTGTCCTTTCCAATTCGGAGAGAACTTGTTCCAGTCGGTATTTTTACCGGTGGCCTCAATACCCCTCAGCACTAAATCTCCTACTTTGAACTGATACATTTTTACCCTCTTATCGTAATACGCCGTTGTGTGCAATCTTGTTGTGTCTCGGGTCTCCTCAAGCAAGTCAAGGTTCTCCTGGAGTCTCTATACAATATTCTGTGGATCGAAACTTTTCACTCAAAGGTTGGGAAGTCCAACTTCCACTAGTATGACTGCCTCGACCTCGTAACACAGGCTGAAAGGAGTTTCACGTGTTGGCTCTCTTAGAGTTGTTCTGTATAATCATAGCACTAATAGCAGCTCGTCAACACATGAGCCCCTAGCGTGCTCTATCTTTGTCTTTAGTCCGCGCAGTATTGTGCGGTTTGTGACCTCTACTTGTCAATTGCATTGCGGGTACATGACTGATGTATGCACCAACCTTATTTTTAGGTTGGTGCAATACTTGGTGAACCTATTTCCAGAGAATTAGATCCCATTATCAGTCACAATACATTCTGGGATCTCAAACTTGCACACAATGCTTTGTCTGACGAAGTTTATTGCATTATGTTCGATTATGCTAGCTAATGGTGTTGCCTCAACCGATTTAGTGAAGTAGTTGATTTCGACGATCAAGAATTTCCTCTGTTTGGACGCTGTTGGCAATGGTCTAAGTATGTCCAACCCCCATTGCACAAATGGCTATAGTGATTGTAGAGCTCTAAGTTCTGTATGTGCCTGGTAAGTAAGGTTGTCATGTATTTGGCAGTTTTTACATTTCTATACGAAATCCATGACGTCGTACATCATGGTTTGCTAGTAGTATCCTTACCTCATCAGCTTGAAGGCAAAGTTCTTGCCCCAAATGTGGGATCCACAAATTCCAAGGGGCACTTCTCCAAGGGTATAATCAGATTCTTCTAGAGTGAGGCACCACAGATAGGGGCAAAGACTCCTCATCGATACAACCAGCCGTCCATAATAGTATATCACCCGGCCGTCTTCTTCACTTTCCTGGCTTCCTCTACGTCTTTAGGCAATGTCCCGTCGGACAAGTACTTTAAGTAAGGGGTCATCCAATATTTGGTATCGAATATCTGTATCACTTCTGGGTCAAAATCTTCCACACTTGGTTTATCAAGGACCTCGTGCATTCCTTAGGCATATTGCTCTAGGTTTCCCAAGACTACTGCTTTTGCGAGTTGGTTGGCTTTTTCATTTTTCTCCCTTGGGATGTGGGCCATTTCTATCTTCCCAATGGTTGAGACTAGTATGTGGACTTTTGACAGGTATTTGGATAGTTGTGGGCTGTTTACTTCAAAGTTTTCTTGGACCTGGTTGACAACTAATTCGGAGTCGCTATAGATAACTAGATCCTTGGCCGAACACTCTTTTGCTAACTGGAATCCTACAAGTAAGGCTTCGTACTCCGTGGCATTGTTGGTTGCTAGGAATCCAAGGACAATCGAGTACTTTATCTCTGATCACTCAGGCGTCTTCAGCACAACGCTAACTCCACAACTATCCTTCATAGAAGAGCCATTTACATACAGAGTTCAGACTGCTAGGCTGTGTGATTCTTCAGTATCACAAGTGTCCGAGGCCTCTAGAGTTGGGGTCGTAGTTTCGAGAATAAAGTTTTCCAAGGCTTGGCCTTTTAAGGCCGGCATCGGGAGAAATTCTATGTCAAACTCTCCCAACTCAATGGCCCATTTGACCAACTGTCCTGACATTTCTGACTTATACAGAATCACTCTCAAGGGTTGGTTAGTCAGGACGATCACTATGTGTGTTTGAAAATATGGTCTCAGTTTTCGAGCAGAATACACGAGTGCCAGAGCCACTTTTCTGTGTGAGAGTACCTTGTCTCAGCGTCAGCTAGGATTTTACTAACGTGGTACACAGGCTGTTGCCTGTCATGCTGCTGGCAAACCAACGCTGAGCTCAAGGCTGTATTAGACACAATAAGGTATAGAAATAACTCCTCGCCTGGTTAGGGAGAAGTCAAAAGAGGGAGGTTTGAGAGATACCCCTTACGTCCTCGGAAGTCTTCTTCACAATTAGCCATCCATTAGAAACCATTCATTTTTGTCCCTCTCAGGGCCTTGAAAAATAGTAAGTACTTCTCGGCTAACTTGGCCAAGAAGCGAGACAGTGCTGCTAGCCTCCCAGTGAGTTTCTGGACCTCCTTCACAATCCGAGGAGACTTTAAATCTAGGAGGGCCTCAATCTTTTCTGAATTTGCTTCGATCCCTCGACGTGAAACAATATAACCCAAGAACTTTTTTGATGTCACTCCAAATTTACACTTGGTTGGATTGAGCTTCATCTGGTGTGTTCTTAGGACATTAAAGGTCTTATCCAGATCTTGGATGTGGTAGTCGGTTCTTCTATTTTTGATGAGCATGTCGTCCACATAGACCTCCACATTTCTTCCGATCTGGCCTTCGAACATTTTATTTACGAGTCTCTAATAAGTGGCACCAGTGTTCTTGAGGTCGAAGGGTATGACTTTGTAACAGTACTTCTCTTAGTCCGTCATGAACGATGTGTGCTCCTTGTTGTCGGGGCTCATTCTTATGTAATTGTGACCCGAGTACGCGTCTATCAAGCTTAGGAGATTATGTCCGAACGTCAAGTCTACAAGTGAGTCAATCATTGGCAGTGGTAAGCTGTCCTTCGGACATATTTTATTGACGTCTGTAAAGTCCATACACATTCTCCACTTCCTGTTATTCTTCTTGAACATTACGACGTTGGATAGCCAATCTAAATAATTCACCTCCCGTATAAATCTGGCATCCAAAAGTTTCTTTACCTCCTCTCGTATCGCCACCAGCTTTTTCACAGAATAATTTTTTTCTCTTTTATCTGACGGGCTTATGATTAGGATCTAGGCTCAATTTATGGACCATTATTCCAATCGGTATCCCTCGCATGTCGCTTGGTGTCCAGGTAAAAATATTTGAGTTTTTTCGTAAGAAGCTGATGAGCTGATCTCGGAAAGGCTAAGATAATGAACTTCCTATCTTGACAGTTTTCTTAGGATCTCTAGGATCTAAAGGGACTTTGTCGATTATATCTCCGGACTCGACTTGCTGCAATGTCGTTTCATCGTAAAAGTCCAAGTCTTCAATGAGTTGGGGAAGGGGTGTCTGCGTGACTTAGGACAGATAGTATGTCTGTTCAGTAACTTGATCTCTGAGGACTTTTCCAATCCCGTATGGTGTGAAAAACTTTATTTTCAAATGTAGGATTGAGGTCACGACTCCAAAGGCTGCCAATCAAGGACGTTCGAGGATAGCGTTGTAGACCAACGGGAGGTCTACTACCAAGAAGGAAAGGGTCTTGGTTGCTATCCTCGGATAGGTCCCTAATGTGACCTCAAGCTGGATGACTCCCTGTACTGGTACTGACTCATTGTTCAGTCCATAGAAAGGCTCTTCGGTAGTCGTCATTTTGCTTTTATTGAGTCCTAATTTAAAAAAGGTATCAAGGTAAAGTAAATTTTGAGAACTTTCATTACCAATGAATACTTGTTTCATCTTGTAATCTAATGCTCCGTCAGAAATTGGTACGCTTACAACCGGAGGGTCAGAATTGAGGGATATTACATGGGCCATATTTTCGTTACAAAAACTAATGATTTCATCTCTAGATTCTACCTTAGGCTTCTTCTGTGTTGCCGCCGGATCCTCCCGGGTGCCTTTTTCGACCGGGCAGGTCGATATTATGTTCACAACTTTCGCGGCCCCTCGATTCCTTGGATGGTCACCATCACCATCTCCTACTGCTCTGGAAGCTTGTCCAGGTCTTTACAAAAAATGGTTGAGGTAACCTCTCTTGATGAGCTCATCTATCTCCCTCTGTAACGTTTTGCAGTCCTCGGTACTGTGACCTCCATAGTAATGGTAGTAGCAGTACTTGGACTGGTCATCACCCTCAAAATTCTTCAGCGCTTTGGGCCATTTCAATAATTTTTCATCCCAAATTTGTACCTGGATATTAGTACTCGAGTCGTTCAAGGGAGTCAGGTTCAAAGGCCTGTATTCCCTATGAACGATTTGCCTGGACTTTGGTTGCTTCTTGGGCACCCGAGAGTCTTTTCAGTCTTCGTGCTTCCTCTTTTCTTCCACTGTCCTTGGGGTGAGACTCTCCACCTGGACGGGCCTCTTCACGTCGTTCACTTCCTCGGCCATAATGTATACTCTTGCTATGGTCTCGGCCTCTCTGAACGTCTGAGGACCCTTGTGCACGAGGTGCTTGAAAAAGCTCCATCCCTTCAATACGGACAGGAAAGTGGTCAACTTGACCTCATTGGTCTGCTTGGGAATCAGTCGGGCCTCAGTGATAATGCGAGATAGAAAACTTTTCAAGCTCTCCTTAGCCCCTTACTTCACATGAGTAAGATGTCATAGTTGCTTCTCGATCCTCTGGCTGGAAGCGAACTAGGAGAGGAAGGTCTCTGCCAACTCGATGAATGAGCGGATAGAGTCCACGGGTAGCCCATAGAATCAGATCCTTGCATCACCCTTGAGCGTTAAGGGAAAGCATTGGCACATTGTCATCTCATCTAAGCCTTGAAGGCTCAAATGCTCATGGAAGTGATCCAAGTGGTCCATTTGATTAGCACTTCCATCATATACGTCGAGATTTGGCATTTTGAACTTCGAAGGAAGCTGCCTTGTCCTGATCTCCATCGTAAATGGAGATCTGTGTAGGTCAACTACTCCACCCTTATGGTCACCAAAAACTCGGCACCATACCTTCTTGAGTTTCTCCTCCACTTGAGGCAGAGCCGCCATCTTCTTCTCATTGAGGTATTTTCTTAACTCATAGGGGTCTTGAGTAGCTTGCGACTCTGGTTGGCTCTGGACTCTTGGGGGGATCTTGTCACGAGGGTGCACCTCCTGAATGGGGTGCTCCCATAAAGAGCGAGGATTTTCCCTCTCTGGGCTCTCCTCCTAAACTCGAGGACCCAAACGACCTTGAAGGCATGACAAGGCCTTACTACTCAAGGAAACTTGTGTCCCGGGGTCCTCGTGCTGATTGACTTGTTTTGAGGGACGCTTCTTCCCCTTACCCTTCCTCTGGTACGTAACGACCTGAGAGGCCTTGGATGGCGCTCTATTTTGTTGCTCGTCTATTTTTGTGCAAACAGTCTTAACGGCCCTGGAGAAGTCATCCATCTTCAAGGCCAGCGCTTGAACATATGGGTCAGGATATTTCTCTATCCTGATACTCGCATGCCATTGCCACATGAAGTAGCTTCCCTGGCCGGGGCACTGGTCTGTACTCTAGTGTTCACTATTTTTTTAGCTTTCAATTTCCTAGAAAGTGTGTCAACCTAACTTTCAGTTAGTTCCCACAAACGGCACCAATGTTGCATTATCGGATCCTAACTTCTGTACGGATGAGGATTCGAATGTGGAGCAACACAAATATAAAGTTTGAGTACAAAGAAGAGAGAGTGTGTGTGACGCATGACGTTTTTACGTGGAAAGCCCTCTTCTTAGTGAGAGGAAAAAGCTATGGGACTTTTGAGTCTGAGAATAATTTTACTATTCAAGTATTTGAGTACAAATTGTGGATAACAAAGTGTATGGTGAATCCCAAGGATTACTCTTACAAGCACAAGTGTTCTCTTTGTTGGAAGTGTGAGTTGCCTACCTTTTCTCTCTCTATGGGCGTAAATGCAAGTGAGTAAAAGATCGGATCCCTTGTTAGGTATATAGTAAATGTTTATATAGTGATTGAGTCCTTCTGTGTGGAACAGCCATTTGGAGGTGGCATGTGCAGTGGATCATACCACTAACTCTACAAATCCATCTTACTGTGTCAGAAAGATTGCATGTATGTGGGCTAGTTCTGTGAGATGTCACTTCTACAGTGACCACGCCTGCTTTGCAAGCCATTATTCCCTATGAAAATCGTGTGTTGCAGAGATCACACGTACCTTTGTGAAAGTCAGCAATCTGAGTTGGTGTTCTCGGTCATCCTGAGCTTCCTTTCTATGCTTGTACAGTTAGAGACTTCTCAGAATCCGCGTCCCTGATGAAGACTTTGACCTTTGTCCCGTTCGTAGACGTTTGGCAATAAACGTCCTCGGGCTTCAACTGATGACCTGCTTAGCATTGAGCCTTCGGGCTTTTAGAACCATATCATCTATGCCATATCCTCGGGGTTCTATTAGAGTCTTTGGTCTCTTACGGAATCCTCAAACTTTAAAAGTTAAGTCAACATCTCGGACCAATTCAGCTCTTTAGGCATCTTGGGACGTGGACTTAAATCCTCGGACCTCTAGAGCCCATGTATCCTCTTGGACCATGGTGGCTTCTTGGGCCTTCTATGGACTCGGACCCATTTTATAGAAATGGGTTTCTTGATTGGGCCTTAAGTATTCACTACCCATTAGTTTCCATTTTCTTTTATTATCTTCATGAATTTGCGTAATGTTTGACTCCATTATATGATGTAAGTAGATAATTATCTATCAAAATATTAAATTAAATATTATAGATACAAAATAAAAAAAATAAAAAAGTTATCAAATAATTATAAATTATAGTTAATAAAATTTCATCCAATACAATAGCCCAATATTCAATAAAAATGACACATCATCAAATAACATTACATTGGAAACACAGCACATCATGAAATATAATAAACAATGGCACTTGAAATATAGTATTCAATTATATCCCTTTTTATTAAACATTGTGTTGGCCAAATTATCTCTCAATTCACTCCAACTATCTTTGAGATTAAGTTGTGTTATCATATTCGTATTTTTATCACCATCTTTATGATCTATGTCATTGTACTCATCATCAATAAAATCATAAATCATTTAATTTCTGATAAAATTGTGTGAAAAATAATAAGTAATAATAACTTGATTATGTGTTCTAATTGAATTAAATGATGGGGTTCTAAGGATCTCCGAATATATTTTAAGCAATCCAAAATATCTCTCAATAACATTATAAGCATGGACATGTTTCATATTAAACAATTCCTTGGCCATTTTTTGTTGGTGGCCTTAACACCATTCATTTAGGTAGTACTTCTGGCCCCTAAATTGTGTAATAAATACATTA
>JAODPA010049660.1:0-11616 GCA_025585075.1 Nepenthes mirabilis | reverse complement strand
CATATGATCTCATTTACTTAGTCATAGAATATAAAAAAGATATTACTTGATTCAAATACAATGTAAAGGAAATTATGAATGTCAAGGAATAATATCAATACAGAAATCATTTGCCTACATAATTTAGTATTTTCATGCATTCTTCATTATTTAGCCATAAAATGTCATGAAATACTCACTCGATTTAAATAAAATGTAAAAAAAATCATGAATATGAACAAATAACATGAATAACTAAGTATTCCATATGGTCACCTCTCACTAAGACCATAAAATCATTTATCTGCCAAGTCTAGTGTTAGGATATTCCTTTCCATGTATCCTTAGTCAATCACATAAAGTAACAATCTACTAATGAATTAAAATTTTTCCTAATCCTAGTTATATCATTCTCTTCCAACTATTTATTTCTCTAAGTAAAACTATAGAAATCCCTATAATTTTCAACTAAATCATTTTGTATCCATGATTATCATGGATTTGATTTTTTTATTTTACCACCTAAGGTGTAATCACTATACCATGATCTACTATATCAAATCTATGCCTTTCCTAACATATCAAATTATCATGCAAAGTGAAAATAATATAAAACCAATTTATCATAACAAAGTTATCACAAATTAAATATGTATATTGAAAGCCACTCCATTAGGTATATGGTTAGATTTATCGTTCCACCCATGCTTGACTTTAAGGCCTTGGCCATAGGATTTTGCTTTCTTTTTTTACTGACCACCAATACCAACCATACAATTTATTAGAATACATGGTGAAAGGATCGAGCTACTAGGATGTAGCGGCTTGGCGTTAATGGAAAAATAGCCAAGGATATTATGGTTGGATGTTATGGCCGAGTTTATTATGATAATGGCCGAAGATGTTGTTATGATAATGGTCGAGGAAGTTGTTGTGATGATGGCCGAGAAAGTTATTATGACAATAACCAAGATAGTTATTAGTAATCGAGATAGCTAATAATCGATCAAAATAGGAAGTTGACCAAAATTTGGCGTATAGTTGACCGAATTTAATGAAAAATTAGCCAAAGTAGGAAGTTGACCGGAATTTGGCGTGTAGTTGACAGAATTTAATAAAAAATTAGCCAAAGTAGGAAGTTGCCCGGAATTTGGCATGTAGTTGACCGGTTTTATTGGGAAATCAGCCGAAGTAGTAGGATGGAAGGCTAAAAAAAGTTAGCCGAATTGACCTGCTTAAAGAATTAGCTTGTTGACCGGATTAGAAAAGTTGATTGGTCGGATAGCTGACCAGACTTGGCATGTTGGCCAATTTTGGCTAGAACCTACTCTATTGATCTAGAACCTTCTGGATACCTACTCCGTTGATCTAGAACCTTCTAGATATGGGAGACCTGAGCAAGTATTAGAGTAGATGACCTACCCCCACCTACTCTTAACTACTCCGTTACCTTTAAATACTGAACAGGGAGGAAAGGAAAAAGGAACATTTGGAGAAAAAAGGAGCACGAAAGAGAAGGAAAGGAGGAAATTCAAGTCAAAGTTAAGTAAGGGAGATCATAGATCAGACAAGTGTACCCTATATTTTTACTAAATCTTGCCTAAAATCCTTTGAGTATTATTGTTCTAATACCCTTCTTCTCTATATTTACGTGATGCATGTTATGATAATTATTTTCTCATATATTGTGAAAAAATTTCATATTTAGTGCATGTGTTATGTTTTACATAAGAAATTTTGTTCTACGGCTCATACTTGAAAATTGTTAAAAATTCATTCTGTTCATTGAGTTTGATATTGCAGTAAGATTTGGTAAAAGTTTAAGTTCTGGTGTACGAAAGCGTTATCTTACATGTTTAAATACTGTCAACAAATATTAGTTTGCTTATTTAGATATTTCACCCATTTGAATGCTTGTCCGCCATTTGTAAAATAAGATTGCTCTTTAAGGACTTCAGTCATTTGAAGCTTATGATTTACAAGGAAAAATTCATTTTGATATTTGATAGTCGAAGAACTGTAGGCCTAAAATATAATCGTATTTAATATTTGATGGCCGAGAAGTTGCAGGCCTAAAATATAACCGTATTTGATATATGATGGTCGAGGAATTGTAGGCTTAAAATATAGTCGATTTTGAGTATTTGGTTTTGGAATTGACTTCGTTTTGTAAACCATTTATTATGCAAATGTCTTTCTCCATGTTTTATACTTCTGTATGCAAAATGCTCTCGTTTTATTTCTTTTAATTTCGTTTTGAAGTTATAATTATGCATGTCTTTACTTATATTTACCTTACTGAGCATTCTGCTCATCCCTTACTGTTCTTTTTGTCTACCCCTCCCAATGAATCAAAAGAGCTAATACCTGATGAGAAAGAATAGATTCGAGTAGACCATTTAGGATAGGAGACCGGCTTGGACTTCATGTATCAGTTTCTGGATTGACTTTTGTTGAATTTTAGATATTTTGGAGACACTGTTGTAATAACGATTCCATTGTAAAATTTAATGGATATTTGTATGCTTTCACTTGACATTATGGTTTACATATTTTTGGTTCCTAGTGGCATCTCATGGCTTAGTGTTGTCTCAGTGGCGACCGACCTAGTTAAGGCTAACCCAATTATGCAGCCGTCCTAGTTATATGGCCGATTTGATAACCGGCCATTTTTTATCACATGTAAGCATTTGAATATTAAAGTCTACCCATTTATATATCTTTTATACAGAGTTTGTCATTTTGGTTATATGTATGATCTTTGACGGGAGGTTATAGAAGATTATGATCTCGTTTTGTCACAAATGGTATCAAAAAAAAGAAATACCTTAGGGTTGATTGATCTTAAAATGGAAGCTTAGGTTTATTTTGAGTGAAAATAGGATAAGAATAATTAGGAATAGATGAAATGTTGAATTGATTAACCCCTTAAGTGTCGTGGTAAAATTTAAGGCCAAGATAGTTATTGAGGTCGTGGTGAATTTAGGGCCAAGATGGATATTAAGGGTCGTGGTATAGTTAAGGCTGGAATAGTTATCAAGGTCGTGGTAAATTTAGGGCCGAGATGGATATTAAGGGCCGTGGTATAACTTAAGGACCAAGATAAATGAAATGATTGAGGTATAGAGTGTATGAAACTTAGGGGTTTAATCTTTAAATACATTAAATAATTATTAACACCTTCCTTTGATATGAAAATACTGAGTAATCGATGTTGTGACTCTTTTGATTATAGAATAATAGCATGGAAAATAAAAGAAGAAATACTTGAGCTGATGCTAATACCCCTCAAGATCGAGATGCTGAATATTTAAACTTGTTGGGAAGAATAGCTCATATAATATAATCGATGGAGTAATGTCATATGACTCCAATTCTTGCTCCAAACCCGGTTCCAGCTAATCTTGTTCTAACAGTGTATGAGAGATTTATTATTGAGCGGGTGCCTGAATTTTTAGGAGAACCAAATACAATAAAAGAAAATATTTAGATTCGGAGATTGAAGAAGGTATTTACTGTCATCAAATGTTTCAAATAGGAAAACATTACTTTTGTAGCATATAAATTAGACGAAGAAATTGATAATTGGTGGGTAATGAAAAAAATGGTTGGGTGTGCCTAAAGAAAAAAATTTCTTAAAAAATATTTGAGGTGGCATTTATGGAGAAATATTTTTCTTCTAACCTTCAGGATCAGATAGAGGAGGAGCTTATGCAGAGCCACTCTGTAGAAAAATATGGTGTAAAATTTACTGAGTTATCCTGGTACACACTATATATTGTAGAAGATGAGTTATGAAAGGTCAAGAAATTCCAATAAGGGTTAAAGGATGAAATTATGAAGCAACTGGTGACGCAAAAGCGTGGGAATTATACGAAGATATTGGACAGGGCCCTGATATTCAGGAAGGAGCTTGAGACTCAAAAGTTTTTTTGCTAGGAGGACAGTTAGTCGGATGAGTTTTAGTATAGGATCCGGTTCAGGACCCCAAAGACCTTCTAAAAAGGGAAATGTGTTAGATAAAGAAAAAAGTAGCGTTAAAATTCAGTCAGTCTCTAGTTTTCAGACGTCAGCAGCAAATTGTGTTCACTGTGGAGGGGAGCATTTGGGAAAAACTTATTTTAAATTATCGAGGACTTGTTTTAATTATGATCAGTAGGGTCATTAGGTCAATGATTGCCCCACACCTAAGAGGCTGGAGGCGAAGAAGTCTATTGTTTCTGTTAAAGTATTTACAGTGACAATTCAGGATGCCAAAGTATTACTAAATGTGGTTGAAGGTACTCTTCTTATTTGTGAAATTTCAGCTTATGTTTTATTTGATTCAGGATCTACATATTCTTTTGTTTTCCCACACTTTGCATGTCATATCACATCAACTCTTAAAATCATAGATTATTCCTTAGCCGAATCAACACCGACGAGATTGTCGATAATTACTAATGTCAAGAATCCGGAGTGTAAGGTTGATGTGAATGGTTTACTGATCTGATTTTGTTTATTTGAAATGCTAGACTTTGATATGATATTAAGAATAATTTGATAGGCAAGTTACCATATTAGTATAGATAATTTTGATAAGAGTATTTTGACTTGTAATTGAGATTGTGAATGTTGAGTTAAGGATGAATTAGGGCATGTGTCTAAGGTAGCATTCGGATAAAGATGCAAGTTGGTTGGAGGAAGTGTTATTTTTTGGTATGTTTTCTTTTTATGGTATAGTTGTAGATCTATAGAAGATTTAAGCAATGATTAAATTAGGAAAGACTGGATTCATGTCGTGAAGGTGCGTGAATTTCTTAGGTCTAGTTGAATCCAATAAACAATTTGTTGAGGGTTCCTCGAGGATGGTGGTATTCATAGGAAATTTAGTTGGAGGCGATTAGTATCTATTGGAATAATAAATGCAAGAAGAGTTTTCAAGAGATAAAGGTAAATTATCAACCATATCAATTGAATTGATCTCTAATTGATCAGGTAAATTTGTGGTTGGTTGTGATACTTTCAGAAAAAATTTGGGACTATGTTAATGAAGTACGTTTGGGTGGTCGCCTTGGGGATTTAGAGGTACTAATTATATGAAAATAGTAATTATTTAATTTAATCAGGAAGGTTTAAGGAAGTTAATTCAGTAATAGGACTCGATCATGCGGCTGTGTAAGTGGATGGTTTCACATAAGAACTATGATGGTAAGTTCTGATGATTAGTCAGGAGAAGTTAAGTTCTTGATATCAAAGTTTTGCAATAACGACTCCAGGGGTAAACTTTGGTAATTAGTTTGAGTATTATTCCGACATTTGGAGTCTATACCCTAGATGAATTTAAAGATCATCGACTTGGCAGTAATTGTATAATATCCTTAGGATTTACTTAGGTCAATTGATACTATGCTAAGTGGCCGATATAGGCTAATGGATATAAATCGTAAGCAAATTTTTGAGATATTAGTAAATGGTTAATCAGAGTAGTGTGGCGAGAGTGTGTGGACCCTCAGATCTCAGGATACAATTTGAGGTTCAAGGTGAATGACCATTTTCAAAATATGGAGAAAAAAAATCAAAGTTAAGGCTTGGTAGTTTGTTTGAGAATTCATAATAAGTTAGAGAGGTAACCGATAGATTGTTTAGTATCTGAGTTTAATGGATTAAGAAGATATTTCTCACTCCCATGTATTAATAGCTGATAAATCAAGTATGGGATCAAAATGAGCTGTTGAGGATGAATAAAACTTTTTGTTTTTTGATGAAGTTTCGGTTCAAAATTTTAGGGAAGTAAATCAAGTGTTGAGGATTGGAATGATTTCATTAGTTAAAGTTCCTTAGAGACATCATTAAGATCAAGGAAGTAATCTGAGAATACGAAGAAGAAATTCAAAAGGAATATTCTTAATTTTTGAATTTTGAGGTTTATCAAATTTTGAGAATAAAATTTCTATAAGTGAAAAAAAATTGTAATGATCATACTGCTAGGATGTAGCAGCCTAGCCTTAACGGAAAAATAGCCGAGGATGTTATTGTGATAATGGCTGATGATGTTATGGCCGAGTTCATCATGATAATGGCCGAGTAAGTTGTTAGGATAATGGCCGAGAAAATTATTATAACAATGTGACGGAACCTCTTTTTTTTTTTGCTCCGTCAAAGACCATCTGGAATTGACACCCAAAATTTTAGACTCTTAGGCAAATCAGTCTAGACTAATCATGCCACACAAGGTAAATTATCAAAAGCATAATTAACACAATCACAGGATCGTCATGTGCCATATAATATTAATGGCTCCAACTCTTTTAACCTTCCATTTCATTCGTACAGAGATGCCGTTCTAAATCCTAATTACAACCAAAAGATAATGGTGGAAGCACATATATTCCAAGAAGTACAAAAGTGGAAGCATAGACGTTCTCATACATACTATTCAACGATAATTTCATTTAAGACTATCAAAACCCTTCAAAAGAATCTTCAACAGGCTCTCCAGATCCAAAATCCAACTTGACCTAGTTTTGCTCATCCGGCATTAATTCTACAGTCTCATCTAGAAAATTATAAAAGAATGAGTCGAAACCGAACAAGGTACTAAAAACATGCAATAAAATAATGTCATGGAAGTTTCAAGATTCATGATCAATGCCAAGATCCGGAGTACGTAATATAACAGCTCAATGTTGGTTTTTCAAGCATATAATTTACTATCTCGTATAGATTTCCGGAGTCCAAAGTTTAGTGTCAAAGTCCGGAGTTCTTGGCTCATGTCAAAATCTGAAGTTTCCAAATTCATAATATTTTTACTGGCCTTTATTATCCAAAGGGACCTAGGCTGGTAAACCCTAACAACCAAGGGGGAGAGTAATCGAGAATAGATTGTGTTCACTCACACAATCAAAGGCCAAAATTTATATTCATATTCATATCCTTTTCATAGGATAGATTGTGTTCTATTTACTCCACACAATCAAAGGACTCTATTCAAATTCATATTCTACCCTCTCATTACGTTCCGAGGAGAGGCGGACCACGTATCACTTTATGGACAGAGCTATTTTTGATTACCACCGTAACGTTCTAAGTCATGCCGAATAACCTTATCTGACAGTGTGATAGTGCTAGGTCCGATCTTATTCGTTCATAATTTGTTGTGTCTTAAGGCCGATTCACAATTTACGTGCTCCATTTTCAGGAAAGATATAAAGGGCCTTCTTATTTTGACATCATATCTCAAAGCCAATTCATAACTCATATGTTCCATTTTTTGGACAGGTTCAATGGGCCTTTACCTTTTGTTATTCTAGTTTCATACCAAGTTTTTATGCAAAGCAAATCCGAACATCATTTGAACAAAAAGCATGGGTCAAACATGAAATCAAAATCAGAATTTCATTCATGCAAAGCAGTCCGACCGTTCATCAAACTTAAAGTATAAAATCAAGGTTACGATTAAAATTCAAATTATTCATACATTCTTCGCAACTATCATACAAAGATATTTAAAAGTAGTAACTATAGAAAAATAAGTCTGAAGTACTCTTGTATTAAAACGCTCTAAAAGCCTAAACGTAAAATCGAAAAGTACACTTGCCTGAATTCCAAACTGTCCACTCCAACTGGCCTAAGGTTCCCTCTTCCTCCTCGCCTCTTACTTTTTCTTTCTTTTATAGATTTTCCTCACTCCTTTTTCAAACTATGAGTTTAGTATATATAGAGGAGGGGTTAGGTAGGAGCAAGTGGGGTAAGTCACCCACTTAGTACTTTCTTCTAGAAGGTCAACGGAGTAGGTAACGGTAGTTTACTTACTCTGATTAGATTGGAGGAGTTGGATCTAGTCTGGCTAAATAACAAAGACGGCCTTCATTGACTTTAGTTTACTTATGGTTTTCAACGCCCATAATTTATTCCGGTCAATAATTCCTAAATTAGGTCAACAATCCATCGTCAATTCTAGCCGGCCAACATTTCCTTCCTACTCAAAATCGGTCAACATTTTCTTTTGTTCAAAACCGGTCAACATTTTCTTTTACTCAAAACCGGTCAATATTTTCTTTTGCTCAAAACTGGTCAGCATTTCCTTTTGCTCAAAACTGGTCAATATTTTCTTTTGCTCAAAACCGGTCAAAATTTCCTTCTAACTCGAATCATCACTCCGGCCTTCACTTATATCACCATTCACTGCGGCCTCTTATACTTATACAAGGCAGTCTGGTCTTCATGTGGCATAAAGCCACTCCAGCTTCAAGAGACACAAGGCCACCCCGCCCTTTAAGCCTCTCACAAATCACTCCAAATTTTAAGCTACAATAAATCACTCTGGTTTTCAAGCCTTTCACAAATCACTCCGGATTTTAAGCTACAATAAAACACTCCGATTCTCAAGCCTTTCACAAATCACTTCGGATTTTAAGCTACAATAAAACACTTCGGTTCTCAAGCCTTGCACAAATCACTCCGGATTTTAAACTACAATAAAACACTCCGGTTCTCAAGCATTTCACAAATCACTCCAGATTTTAAGTTACAATAAAACACTCCGATTTTCAAGCCTTTCTGTTTTTGGCATTGGGATCTCACAGACAACAACCAAGATAATTGTTAGTAATCGAGATAGCTGATAATCGGCCTAAGTAGGAATTTAACCAAAATTTTGCGTGTAGTTGATTGGCTTTAATGGGAAATCAACCGAAGTAGAAATTTGACTGAAATTTAGCGTGTAGTTGACCAGCTTCAATGGAAAATTGGCTAAAGCAGTAAGATGAAAGGCTAAGAAAAAGTTGACCAAATTGACTTGCTTAAAGAATTGCTTGTTGACCTGATTAGAAAAGTTGACTGGTCGGATAGTTAACCAGACTTGGCGTGTCGACCAATTTTGGCTAAAACCTGCTCCATTGATCTAAAACCTTCTGGATACTTGCTCTGTTGATCTAGAACCTTCTAGATAGGGGAGATCTGAGCAAGTATTAGAGTAGGTGACCTATCCTCACTTACTCTCAACTGCTCTATTACCTATAAATACTGGACAGGGAGAAAAGAAAAGAAGAAAATTTGGAGAAAACAAGAGCACGAAAGAGAAGAAGGAAAGGAGAAAATTCAAGTCAGAGTTGAGTAAAGGAGTTTGTCGATCAAGCAAGTATACCATATATTTTTGCTAAATCTTGCCTAAAATCCTTTGAGTATTATTGTTCTAATGCCCTCTTTCGCTGTATTTACGTGTTGTATATTATGATAATTGTTTTCTCATATTTTATGAAAGAATTTTATATTCAGTGCACGTATTATGTTTTACATATGGGATGTTATTCCACTGCTCATACTTGAAAATTGTTAAGAATTCCTTCTATTTGTTGAGTTTGATATAGCAGCAAGATTTGGTAAAAGTTTAAGTTATGGTATATGAAAAAGTTATCTTGCATGTTTAAATATTGGCAACAAATATCAGTTCGTTTATTTAGAGATTTCACCCGTTTGCATACTTGTCCGCCATTTGTAAAATAAGATTGCTCTTTAAGGACTTTGGTTATTTAAAACTCATGATTTACAAGGAAAGATTGGTTTTGATATTTGATAGTTGAGGAACTATAGGCCTAACATGTAGCCATACTAGATATTTGATGGCCGAGGAGTTGTAGGTCTAAAATGTAACCGTATTCAATATTTGATGGCTTAAGAGCTGCATGCCTAAAATGTAGTCGTATTTGATATATGATGGCCAAGGAGCTGCTAGCCTAAAATGTAACCGTATTTGATATATGATGGCCAAAGAGTTGCAATACTAAAATGCAGTTGTATTTGATATTTGATTACCGAGGAGTTGTAGGCTTAAAATATAGCCAATTTTGAGCATTTAGTTTTGGATTTGAATTCGTTTTGTAAACCATTTATCATGAAAATGTCTTTGCCCATGTTTTATGCTTCTGTATGCAAAATGATCTCGTTCAATTGCTTTTAATTTCGTTCTGAAGCTATAATTATGTATATCTTTGCTTATATATACCTTGCTGAGCATTCTACTCACTTCTTACTATTTTTTTTATTCATCCCTCTAGATGAATCAAAAGAATCGGACGGACTATTTAGGATGGGAGACCAGCTTGGACTTCATGTAGCAGTTTCTGGATTGACTTTTGATGAATTTTGGATATTTTGGAGAGACTATTGTAACAATGATTTCGCTGTGAAATTAAGTTGATATTTGTATGCTTCCGTTTGACATTATGGTTTACGTATTTTGGGTTTCTAGTGGCATCTCATGACTTAGTGTCGTCTCAATGGCGATCGACCTAGTTAAGGCCGACCTAGTTATGCGGCCGTCGTAGTTATATGGCCGACTTGATGACCGGCCGTTTTCGATCCTGTGTAAGCGTTTAAATATTAAAGTCTACCCATTTATATGCTTTTTGTACAGAGTTTGTCATTCTGGTTATATGTATGATCTTTGATGGGAGGTCATAGAGGATTATGACCCCGTTCCGTCAGAATATCCTTATTACATTGTCTTTTTAGGCATGCATAATAACATATCAATTTATCTACTTACATGTCCAAGTCATCGTCAACCTATTTTTTAAACTAAACCAGAGACATATATTAAACTATATTAGTAAACATATGGAGATCTATCATATATTAAAATATAAGTATGTAACATTGTCATCTTGTGTTTTAAAAGCCCACCTCAAGTCATAGCCATATGCTCCTCATATTAAGCATAAGCCTCGACCACAATAGCATATTCTTTCTTCCACTTTCATGATAAATATAAAGATAAATATAAAGTATATTTAGAATAACTCATTAAAAATCATTCTTCTCTAACTAGACATAAAAATTCATAAAATTAGATTAAGAACTACTCAGCCAACCACCAAACTGTGGAATGCCATGGTCAATAAAATGAGAAAAGTTTATTGATTTCGATGTTAGAAGATATAAAAATCAAAGCTTAAATATGAAATATGAAATAAGGCATAAAATTATCATTTATATATATATAGTCAAATTTTCGTCATGGGGCCAAAATAGATGCTTAATATTGGATGTAAGAAATTCCATTTAACATATTAGAAACTATATAAATTGTTGGAAACGAACCCCTATAGAAGAAATAATGAAAGTGCTCAGGGACAATAAAATTTTTACTTGTCTTAAATTTTCTTCTTCAAAAGGCCAAAACAAGCACGACCGTCCTCTAAAATATCTACGAGCACATCCTTTCCTTCATCTTTTATGTGTGGGTAGAGGCTACTTAAACTGCAAAGTGGCTCCACACAAAATGGAGATGAAGGGGGGAGGGGGTTTTACTTGTGTCTTCACTACTTATTTTCCCTTTTTAAACTTTTCTTCTTACTTGGATCAATGGAGGAAGGGGCAGCCAACGCTCCTCCTTTTCTTCTCTTCAAATGGCAGCCAAAATAAGGAAAATTAGATTTTTTTTCTTGAAGTAGTGAGGCGGTCAGCTCAATGAAAACACAACGGGGAAGATTTATTGGATTATGAGTCACTCCCATGTAAACCCATATCCATATAACATATTATTTAGTGGTTTAAATGAGATCACATGGATATCATATTAATATCATAGATTTTCTAAATTAGAATGGATTGGATTCTTTTCAATTAGAAAAGATTTAATTTTGAGAAATATTT
>JAODPA010049649.1:0-11616 GCA_025585075.1 Nepenthes mirabilis | reverse complement strand
TAATATGACTGCAGGCCGATTATGGTGATGTTTAAATTTGAATTAGTAGTTAATTAAAGTTTACAGTTGGATACTTTAATTTTTAGATTAAGATATATTTTTTTACTTGTAATTTGAAGTCAAATAGTTATTAATATTTAGAGCCACTTTAAAATATAGCTGTTGTGATCTATGTTTGATTATAATTTTCCTATTTGAGCCATTCAGCAGTATTAGTTATAAGTTTGCATCCTGCTATTCAATTTGAGTTTAAATCGATTAATTACAAAATTAAATTGTGAATATTTACTTAAAATCTGATTTAAGTTAATTTCGATTCATGCAATAGAGGTAATTCAGATTTTTGGGATCAGGGATGAGGGGTGCTACCTCCACATCGCAAGAATAATAAATTCAAATTTTAAGAACATTGCTTACCAAAATTTGCACACTAACTGGTCAATCAAGGAAAATACATGTCAAAATTAATCAATTTAAATTTTCTCTAACAAGTGTAAATAATATAGCCCACAATTTATTGCCACCAAGTGTTGGGTCACAATTGCCTTTATAAGATATTCCTACAGGAATTTGGCCACTAATATAAGCTAAGATAAATTATCTTTCCCAAATCATTAAATATTACTACCATAGATCCGTACTTAATATGATTCAAGTCCTTTGGCCGCAGAGTCCATGCACTCTTCTCAAATAATACTTTCCTAATTTTAGTAGGATTCAAAGTCGGCCGAGCTAAGCACCATATTCAATTAATATATTATCAAAATTTTTTCTAAAATAATCCCACAAATTATTCCATAAAAATCGGCCCTAAAACTAAAAATAAAAAATTTCGAATATTTGTCTCCAAAATGTTTCCCTAAACAATCTATAAGTTTTGGCCTAGTGATATAATCTATGTGCAGATTTTAGCCACCAGGCCCAAAGCACTAAATTATACCAAATTAATTAAATTTCAGAATTTAATCATCCCAAATAGTTATCCCTAAATTATTATGCCCAAAAAATTCAAATAATTGTAACAAAAATTCATGCATCACACTAAACAAGGCCGAAAAACATTAGAAACGTTACAAGCTTCTCCTTACCAGAGACATGCATATAAATGAACTGGCTTTTTCTTGAAACCTCATAAGCTTACAAGCCTCCCTCACTAGGATAGACACATGTAAATAAATGAGCCTATTGCTGAGACCTTAGAACTCAACAAGCATCCCTCATCGGAATACACATGTCTGAATGAACAAGCTTATTGTCGAAACCTAATAATCTAAAAAACGACCTCCATCGAGATTCACGGGTCTAAATGAATGAGCTTGCTCCATTGTGCTTGATTCATCATTGTATAATGTTAGCCTCCATCATTCAAACAACATAAATTCATCAATCCAAACAATCTAATACCACTAATTGGTATCACTACAAATTTGAAACTCCCTAATAGCACTCGTAGGTATCCACATAATCTAGGCACGCTCTAGTATCACTTGGTTTTAGTACAAACTTGACATGCTGTAATACTACTTGTTAGTGGCAATACAAACCTAACACTCTCTGATACTATTTGTTGGTAATAATTAATTCAAATTATGATTCAAAGTTGAGAACAAATCTCTATTAGTATTAATTATTGAACATTTTGTTTAACTTCTTGAAAATACCAGATGATCATATACATTCATAGTAAAGAAACCATATAACAAAACGAACAGGTAAATTTTACGTAAAAAATCTTTTCAATTAAGGGATAAATCACAGAAAAAAATTATTCACTATTATTGGAGTCTGGTTATAATAAAACTTTTAAAATTACCTTTAAATTTACTACAAAATCAAACAATTTAACAATTGAATAATAAGATAATAGGTGAAGAAAAGTATCAATAGAAATGTTTTATACAATGAATGGAACAACATATTCTAGAATTTAGAAGATAGGAACAAGATTTGAACCGAATAATTGGCTAAATCTCCTCGTTCTTTTCTTCTCTCTATTTCAAGTTGGCTTTCAAACGGTAATTGAAAATGATTTAAATTGTTTTAGTTCTCAACTACTCCATAACATAGCAAAAACATTCAAAAACGTATTTGGCATTCGAATAACAGCAGTTGATATTTGAATGGCAGCAGTTAGCATTCAAATGTTAAGAGAAATAATTTTCCATGCACCATCCCGACAAATGAGCTCATTATGCTTCCATCAGACTTAATTGTGCTGTATTTAGCCACACATGTGCTCTCTTAGTGAGAGAAATCTCATATGAAAATTAGCAGACTTTTCGGCTCGTGCCAGAGTTGAACATTAACATGCATGTGGATATAGAACTTATATGAGAGTGACCTAAAATTTAACAATATTAAGATATAAGAAAGTTTGAGAGAGACTAACATATAAAGAGGTAACGGAAGAACAAAGAGAAATTTTAAGAAAATTTTGTATATAATCTTTTCATAGTTGAAGTTAATAGATGAAATGGACTATAACAAACCCAATAAATAATAATATAGCCGTAGTAATGGAAAAAGGCGAGGCTCGATTTGGTTTCTAATTTTGGTTTTTCCTTTAGACTCTGATAGTTGTTTTACCACTTACTGTTCAATGTGGTGCTATGATCGAATTAGAATTCATGAGCTTTCTAAACTTAATGTAATGAATCCCTTTATCTATCTATATCTACAAATATAGTTTTTTTATATAAAAAAATAAAATTCACATGGATTGCACAGCTCTATATTAGTGTTTAAAGAGGAAAAAAAATGTCAAAACTACGTATTTCTAAATTTATTCTCAAATTTTGTTTTAGTGAAAATTTTTTTGGTAGCAGAATATTTTAAGGAAAATGTGGCCAGCAGCACCGGAGGATCTGCAGTGCATGCTAATGGTGCATCTATGGCCAGCAATTCATGGACCGATTTGGGAGGACAGTCCCGTTATGGAAGTACTCCCTTAGATTCATCTTGATGTGATCAGCTACCTGATTTCCTTCACGGTGTGTGTGATCAGCTACCTGATTTCCTTCACGGTGTGTGTGATCAGCTACCTGATTTCCTTCACGGTGTGTGTGATCAACAAGGCAAATCAAATTCCAGGAAAAATGGTCTTTGTATTCTTTGATAATGTTTCTATTTGGTTCATATTCTTCGGTCGACTGGATGAGCTTTTGGACAACCAAGAGTGAGACAGGTTCTATTCATTTACACCTAAAAGGAACACAGTGGCTTGACTGGAAGGAGAGGGATGGAGTGAGCAAGGGTTTTCCCTTTCAAAAGGGATGGGGATCTAGGCCTTTCACATAAGGCCTAGTCTTGCTGAGCCACTAGTCGATCTAGAAACAGCATGGCCTGAAATAAAGCATGGCCTCCAGTAACTTCACAATTTACCGGATCAACTGATTGTAGCTCAACGTCAGATCAGTTCACAGGGGAGAGAAATATCATGACTGATCCGATGTTAATAGCCAGGAACCCCTGCCAAAATTATTATTATAATCTTTTCTGGTTGACGAGGCTAATAATCAATAAAATAGAAAATGTAAAATTTAATCCCACATCAAATACAAATTCGCAGGGATCAAGTGCAAACTGTGCTAGCCTTACGAATCCACAGAAACCAAGTACCTACTGCGTTATCCTTACACCTCAATCGTTCCATCTATTCCGTGTTACTATGCACACAGTAGAGAGTAAAACATGAATGACAGAGAACAGCCACTAGCGGCTCAACAGTTGGACACGAGAAGCCAATGAAGCGTTAGCCAAGTTGGCTAAGGTTGAAACCATGGAATCAAGATTTCTCCTGCTCATTTCTATCCCAAACTTTATCCAGCCAAACAGAAAAGGGGGGAAAAAAAAGACATCAAATTCACCTTCATTCCATGCTTTGTCCACAGATACTAGTAGGTGCAAATAGAAATATAATGTTTATTCTCTCAACCACACAATTTTATACATATGGCAGAAAACTTCTGTATCAATTCACATAATACATCACAAATGAAAAATAACAGAAGGCCGTAGAGATGTACACCAATAAAAACCATGCAGTTGAATTGGACTGAGGAGTAGATTGTGCACTAGCATATGATCTCCCACGGAAAACTTAGTGCTTGGAGGCAGCGTTATCAGCAAAAGAATGCCCACTGAGTCCAGTACTTGAGTTCTGTGTTGTAAATAGGTTTGGGTATGAGAAATATGGGTCATCCTCCATTGAGCTCATTCTTTGAGGTTGATGACGTGGGTGCTCCTCCTCTTCAAGAACATGGTCCCTGGGAGGGGGTTTAAATTCTAGGTCAGAGGCATCATATGTAGGAAGTTTTGATCTACTGAATGTTTGTTCATCTACGTAGCATTCAGGCTGATTCTGAAGATTTGCACTGTCATCGCCCAAAGGATTTTGATGTTCCAAATGTGTCGAATCAGTGGGAGCTGAGAGGTTGGAATAATCTGCATGAAATGGGTTCTCACAGCTGCTATCTGGGGACTCATCATTCCTATTCTTGGTGAGTTCAGAAATTCTAACCTCAGCAAGACTGGCTGCTGACCGAGCAGCAGCAACAGCACGTTCAGCACTTTCAGCAGCAGCCTGAGCAGCAGCCAATACATCCTGCAAATCCACACTTGCTTCACTTCTGGTCTTTGAAAGAGATGGAGATGGACTTCTATCTCTAGTTGAAAATGATGCAAATGCCAGTGATGGAAGAGTAATAAATGGCACAGATTGTTTATTTTCCTCAGCACTGACTTGAGTTCTGAGTGACTCACGCTTGCCATCGTGTTCATGTGCCATGTCCTCAGGCCCTATGGATGGCTGACAGGGTGAATTCTCATTGTTTCCAGAATATGTGATGGATTCATGAACCACTTCTGGATGTGGAGCAGATGGCAAACATGCACCTATTTCTGGTGCCAACTTAGCATCAGCACTAGGCCTCAATAACACCTTAGGAACTTCAGGAAATTCTAGGGGGTCCAGGCCCACATCTGAATCAGACTCTTCAACAGCACCTTCAACTAAGGCAGAGTGCACAACCTCATCATGCTTCTCTTTTGGAAGTGGCACTTGAGATCCACCAACAAATTGTCTTGGACCATTCTGCCGAGTGAGAACAGATCAGTAAACCAATGAAAGATGAACTCCTCTCAGAGAAGCATAAAGTTATTGCTCACCAATAGATCTTCATGTGGCTTGAAGAGTTCTGTTTCAGAAGCAGCTGGATCCCAATCTAATCCATGCTCTTCAGCAATTGCCTTCAACAACTGCAATTTCTTTTCAGCTGGGGGAGCACGAACTGACAGCAGTTCTATTAACTGCAGTACCAAAACAGGGTGAACAAAAAGAAACAGTCAGGCCAGATACTTGAATAAAGTCAGAATCCTTCCAGATCATTGGCAACAGAAAGACGAGAATGCATGCAACCTGTCGATTAACACCACTTTCTGGCATTAGTTCAGTTGCAGCAGCAACAAATTCTCTTCCATATTTAGCTGCAAATAACATTTGAACTTGTAGCAACTCTGGTAAATCTGCACAGCGTGGAGAAGCAAAACACACACTGGATATTGCTTCTTTCAAGTCTAACGGACATTCCCTGAAATTCTCTGAAGTTTTAATCCTCTATTTTAAAAGGTAGATGAGTATACTACTGATAAAAAGGATTAAAATAACAATATATTAGACATAGAAACTTCATCGAGATTTGAAGAGTATCAAATGTTATTCCTAGAGAAGTCAGAGCCACAGTCATGCATCTAACACTTCAGTTGCATCACTACTTATGGCATTCTTAGGTGCTTCATCCTTGTATTATAGTTAGCTGGGCCATTCAGCACTACCATTAAATACTAGATGGCAACGATCTGGAAATTGCAAAGGTTCATCTCCATTGAATCACTAAAAAGTCCAACCTACCATTGTCGGAGAGGAAATTGGAGTTCTTGTGAAGGAGAGAAGTGTAGCTATAATTAGAAGCAATAGAGTTTCTAGATTTGTCATTTGGAGATAAGAGCTAACTCGAATTAGGTTCTTTGGTAGGAGGTCACTTTCTAAGAGTAAGTCAGCTAAAGAGCTAGTGTGTCCTCATCACTGAACGTAGGTTGACTTTTTGCCTTATAGTGGAAGTTCCTTAAGGTGGCTCCTATATAGCCACGAGGTTTTTTTCTTGGAGGGTTTTTCCTCTGCCATCAATATCTTGCTTACTCTATTTAATGCTTTTTATTGATTTTGATGTTTGCCGACTTGCATGCATGTTTTAAAGATTTGGTTGCGGACCTGAAGTTGTCCAGACTCCTGTATTTTTTACATATATCAAATATTCAGTTGTTTGTTTTTCTATATCTTTTTTGGTATAAACCGAGTTTTGGAGATTTCTTTGGTTTCATTGAGGAAAGTCTCTTTGGGGACGTTTTTCATGTGTGAATAGATTCCCAAGCCTAATTGAGGGTGTTTGCACTATCTTGTCTCCCTTCTTTTCCATTGTGTCTCTTGTCGATTCTATACTAACTGAATTTTTTGATTAATCTGCATTAATTAACGAGTTTACTCATGAGCATAATTACAATGTTGATTGTGACTTTCAAGATCTTATAACAAGAAAGATCATGGGCAGAGTCGTCACTATTTAGGATATCTCTACTTGATCAATAAAGAACCAACCCCTATTATCTATGCTAGAACCACTTCCATACCATTTATCATCCACTATAGGTTGGATCATCCCTTTCTTTCAAGTTTGAAAAAATTACATCCAAATCTAAATTCTATCACTAATCTATTTTGAAAACCATACCAATTCATCAAACACCATTGTGGGGTATTCTCCCCTAGTTAATACATGTGGTTCTCCCTCTTTTGAGTTATTACACTGGGATATCTAGAAACCATTTCTAGTTTCATCTATGTTGGAAGTTTGTTATTTCATTACTTTTGCAAATTATTTATCAAATACCTAGTCAAATTTATTTAAAAAAATAATAATTCTAAGTTATATTCTATTTTTTGTGCATTCTACATCAAAATTAGGACCCAATTTTCTACCTTCATTGGTACTTTAGAGTGATTATGCTCAGGGATATATTTTTGCTTCTTTTTCTTCATTCATGTCTCAACATGGAATTTTTCATTTGTCATCTTGTCTATATACACCCATAAAACAGAGTGACAATGAGGAAGAATAGGTAGTTGATGGAAGTTGCTAGAACTATTTTGTTTCAAACTGGAGTTCCAAAGATTTTTTGGGGAGCTGGAAACTTGTTTCTTATTAATCAAATGCCATTGTCTTTCCTCCAGAAATCATGGAAAGCCATTACATTCTCCTCCCCAGATTTTTGATTATATTTGTTATCTTCGTGATATTTGACCTCAAGTTGCCAAATTTGATCACAAGTGTTTCTGTATATTTTTCCTGAATATACTAATACCTAAAAAACATATCAGTGTTTCTCCTCTAAAGTTATAGCATTTTTTATATCATCTAATGTCACATTTCATAAATCTATCCTCTTTTATTCCAGAGTGTCTCCCTTGAGTCCATCATCTAGTGCTCATCTTGATGATAACATTCTTGATATGATATTGTTCGCACAATTGTGTTCATCTTTGCCTAATGTCCATCATCTATCACTTATAGAATAAAATATTTGTCAATATATATCGACATCGAGCCCCCAATACTAATATTTTCCAATGTTACGATAAAATTATAATACATCATCGTATCTGCAATACATCATAATATATATGTCAATATTCAAAATATTAGTTAATATATTAATATTTGGTTAATATATCGAAAAATATTTGCCTATCAGCTCACGCTTCATAAATTTTTTGCTTCCGATAAATCAAATACTATATTATCTAATATGTCCTATAAAAGTAAGGTTGTGACCGATAACCAATATTTTCATTTATGCTTAAACTTTTGTCGGAAGCTATTTCTCATCTACATTGGCAAGCATCCATGGAGTAAGAAATGTTTGTGCTTGAGCAAATTCAAACTTAGGATCTAGTTCTCTTACCTATTAGAAAGAAACTCATTATTATAAATAGGTTTGCATAATAAAAGTTAGTCTGGATGGTTTTATATCACAATTAAAAGCCCATAATAAGACAAATGAAATAGATTACCCTGCTACTTTCTCCCATGCTTCCAAAATGACCTATGCTCGACTTTTTGTCTTTGGCTGCTACTTAATACAGGCCCTCTCATCAATTGGATGTAAAGAACGCCTTCCTACATGGAAATCTTCAAGAGAAGATTCATCTTGAGCAACCACCTAAGTTTGTTGCACAAGGAAAGGATGTCTACCAATTTACAAAGTCATTAAATAGTTTGAAACAGTCACTATAGGCGTGGTTTAGAAGATTTGATGAGGTTGTTCTTAAATTTGGTTCCTCTTATAATAGTGACCACTCTATTTTCTAAAATCACTGTAGTATTAAGTGTATTCTTCTTATATTATATATGGATGATAGTTTGATTACTATTAGTGACAATATTGGCATTACTGACCTCAAAAGTATTTTTTGGAGTTCATTTCAAGTCAAGAACTTAGGAAGTTTGCAGTACTTTTGTGGGATATAAGTTACAAGGTATTGTAAAGGCATCTTTCTCTCACAATGAAATACATCCTAGATTTCCTTTGAGACATGGGCATACATGATGTAAAACTGTATGATGCATCCCATGGACCTAGGGATGAAATTCTCTCCACATAATGGAGAGGTTTTGGCAAAGACAGAATGATATTACAAATTAGTTGGAATGCTTATATTGATTACATTCTCGTAAGTGTTGTAAGTCTGTTTGTTTCTTCTCTGTGTCACTAGGAGATTATCATGAATATTGTGCGTTCCACTAGGGGTACATCAAGATAAAGTTAGCATTATAGTGACCATGGCTATACACGAGTGGAAGATTTTTGGGATGCTGATTAGACTAAGTCAATTTATGATTGGAAGTTTATCATAAGTCAGTGATAAATCTAAATATTATGCATTGACATATGTTAAGTGATGTGACTCTCACAATTGTTATAATTGTTCGGATGTGACAATGATAGGCCATCCCAGATATAGTGCAACAATTCAACAACAATTCACTTTGTATCGAATCTAATATTTCATGAACACATAATGCATACAAATGCCAATTGTCACTTTATTCATCAGAAATTTCAACAATGCCTTGTTCACATTATATGAAAATGAATATCAGTTAGCTGACATTTTTTTACCAATTCCTAACTAGAGTTCACATTATTTAGAATAAGTTAGGCATGATCATCTATACTCCAACTTGAGAAAAAATGTTAGAGTATACTTATAATTAAAATAGGACATGTTTATATTATATTCCATTATAAAGGGTTTTAGTCTGTATTATATTGTAAATAATACTATATGTGAGAATAGATCCCTAACCCTCTCAAATTGTCTCCCCGCTCTTTGTTTCTCTTATGTTTTAGAAGCACACTATATTAAGAGATTGCTAAGGGACTTCCTATCAAGATGGGTAAGAGTGAATAAGGACCACCTAATGAGTTGGCATGTAACTAGAAAGCCTAAGGTTGTGTGGTGACACTTTTTTTTCAAGAGTGGGTTAAAGATAGAACCATACGTGCATTTTTCTTCTTTAGTGGATTATCAGCATGATCATACTACCTGTCATCCCCTACATTGAATGTCCCTTTTAACTCTTCTTCTTTATGAGTTAACACACAGGGTTGAAGGTTCACAATCAACTTCCTAGTTCTAAAGTGAGATACAAAAGGAGAGCCTACGTTTTGAGAGGCAAGCATCCACTTAGGCGGGAAATGATTATGGAATTTCCCCATAAACCAAATACTTTTGGAATACAACTGTTGCAAACAACTATGAACAACAGCAGCTTAACACCCAGGGGGAGGATGTGGGTAGGCCTACAACAGAATATCTGAGATATGAATGTGGGGGTCAATACTACTCATACTTCAATAAAATCATGCATCACATCGTATTCTTCAATTCCTTTCATCAAATAAACATAAGACTTTGTAGTGAATTCCAAATCTAATTTTAAGAGAATCTTCAGCCAATCCAATTTTAAGTAAAATTATGGGGCTTTTGTATAGGTAAAGAATATAAGGTGCACCCAAGTGCATTGCCCTTGGGATGATGATGTTGCATGTGCTTGATTAAGAGAGAGCAGCAATTGTCAA
Source organism: Nepenthes mirabilis (assembly GCA_025585075.1). Classification (NCBI taxonomy): domain Eukaryota; kingdom Viridiplantae; phylum Streptophyta; class Magnoliopsida; order Caryophyllales; family Nepenthaceae; genus Nepenthes; species Nepenthes mirabilis. The sequence continues at coordinate 1,419 of JAODPA010049649.1, read as the reverse complement.
GGACAATTAACTTTCTATTTCTCCGCATGATACAGAATTGTGTCTTGTAGTTGCGATAGCCTTTCTATAATGTTCTGGAATAATCATAATAAACACATGCATAGATATCTAAAAAGGTGATGCTTTCTTAGTACCTACATATTCCTTTCCAAAATATTCGAGTGACACCTTGTTCTTCCACATTGAAATCTCTCTTTTCAAAGCCGAAAAATTCATAATGGAAATGGGTGGCCAACACTAGTAGCAACTCCCATGTTCTCTAGGTAGGATGGGAAGTCCCAGCTTCTCTAGTAACAATGAATTAAGGATTTGTTCTTTCAACACTAGTCCACAAGTCCTATATTGGACCAAGGTCAAGCTAGTTGACCTCTTCAAAGAAATGCCACTAAAGTGGTGGCAGGCCATAAGGTAGGATGCATCAACCAGCATTTAATGATCTTTTTTGGCTTCTAGCAGCTCCTAGGTGGACAATCTCCGTTCTAGGCTCCTACTTTTCTTAAGATAGTAAGGTAATCATGCTAGTGAATAAACTTTGCTCTTTGAAGCAGCAACAGAGAGACAAGGAGAGAGGGAGCACCTCTGAACCTCAATAATGGGAAGGCGAACCGCGATGAGCTCACAGAAGAGCTCAAGGATCTCTTGGGCAGCCATCATGTTTTCTTCTCTTATAATATGTTCCACCTGAGAATTGAGATTTCTCCAATGAAGATAAACAACTGTTGATAAGTATTTTCTCTAGTAAACCTCAGTATCATTCACTTACAGGCACGAAAGGACATTCTGACATTATTGAGTCGTAGTTACAGACAAATAGAGAGAATGATAGGATGAAATTAATAATACCCGAATGCGGGCAGTTGCTTCTTGACCAGTCTCAAGAAGCTTAGCTATGTCCCTGCGCATTTGCTTGATTTGAAGCTCTCTCCTATTCCTCAGCAACTTTATTCGCGGAATTGTCAGTTTCAGTAAAGTTTTACTGCAGCGGACAAAATCAACCCATTTCAAGTCGATTACGATTGTCCAGAAATTTTTTTTTTTTACAGAAAAAAAAAATTGAATTCAATTCAGATATTAAAATTTTTTTGGTAGGTACAATCCACAAATTGATGATTTTGGTTTCACATAGTGAAAACACTAAAGCAGATACATAATTAAATGACACGATCATAACCAGACAGACGGAAAATTTTGGAGGAAAGAGAAAAGGTACCATTTGGTAGCCTTGAACCCCTTGTTGAAGAACGAGTCGAGCATCGACATGATTGAGAATCGAAAAGTAGTGCTACAATTACCGGATCAATCAGAAAGCCCTAACTGCACTGAGGAGAAAAATAAGACACCGAGTATAATTTAAGAAAACAAATTTATCAGGCTCGCTATAAATGGAGAAACCTAAATAATTATAAGAAAAGAAATATA
>JAODPA010049638.1:0-11617 GCA_025585075.1 Nepenthes mirabilis | reverse complement strand
AATATAAAAAATAAATACTCAATACACGTAAAAAATATCTATCTCTATATACAAATACAATAATACCCATAAAACAAGCACGATAATAAGTAATAGTAAAAAGGCACAATTTTTGATAACGATAGGCAAACTCGATACCCACCGTAATCGAGAAAAACCCTCCGAATTTCAACGGTTAGAGAATAAATCTACTATAAAAATCAATTTAGAGAACGGGTGGTTCAGACGCACTAACCTAACCGACTTACTCCCGTCTTGTGATTCTTACCAAGGAACTCCTTGTATTTACCCGGGGCAACAGAACCAGACGCTTTCTGGTCTTCACGTTGATCTTCTCTCACGAACCACTTGAAGGACCAAATGCCACTGGAATCCCGTGTTCACGTCACTAATGTAGCCACGAAGATTTCACACTAAGAAGAAATGTAAATAGGAGACCACGATGAGAGAAGAAAACTTTGTCAATAGAGTACGAGTATTTGTATCAAGTTTTCTCAATAATGGAGCATAAGAGAGATGGCATTGCAAGAGAGAAAAAACTCCTTAAAATTCTGCTGGAAGCGTTAGGGTTTTAAAAATATAAGACATATATATATATATAGCCAAAAAGGATTTCGAAAATAATAAGCCGTTAGACACAAAGACTCGCACCGCTTGAGCGCTCGGCAAGCTCGAGTGCTCGGCAAGCTTGAGTTAGGTTTTGGGGAACCCGCGTGCGTGCGCTCGAGCACCAACGGGGTGCACTATGAGCGCGCACTTCTGCTAAATGCATTCGCTATGCGCCTTGAACGCTTACCGAGCACACACGACATGGGCGTGCCTAGATGGCTCCTCAGGCACCGAGTGGGTGCCGATCCTAGGAGGGGCTGAAATAGAGAGTAATGCGGCATGAACCCTGAGATGTGATGATAACAATCTACTAGCATGAGGCAGATGAAAGTCCTTAAAGCATTGATAGTGTTGCAGATAATCGAATACCCCCATGAAGTCACAAAATATGACAATACACAAGGCAACTAACAATCTCTCCCTTTGACAATTTCGTGACAAAAGCTCATAACAAAATAGAAATAAAAATACATAATAAGTACGGGTTCAAATACCATCGAGATAGAACACGTATATATTAAAATCGACACCTAGGAAAAAAATAAATATAATACAACAAGCGAAAAAGAAACTACACTATCTCTACGGTGTCAATGCTGTGGCTGATGCGCCAAAACTATGACTGTGACGGTGTTGCCTCGACAAACATGGTTAGTACACACAGATAAAAAAGGATATAACCATGCACAATAACTGGAAACAGAAGAACATAACTAGAAACATAAGAAGTGCAGCACAATAAATGAATAGCCGTAATACAAATGAAATGAGCATCCTCCCCCTAACAAAAATAAATAAAGGCTCCCCCTAACATCAAAGGCAACAAAACCTATCTCCCCCTTTTTGTCACAAAGAGCAAAAGATAGGGAATCACTCAGAGAGATTTCCGAAGGGACTATCGAGAAGAGGAGGAATGAGGAGCAACTGCCACGGGAGAACCAAATAGATTTGCTTGCGTAGGGAGTCGAGAGTCAAGGCGTGTAAGGACTTCGGACATAAATTGATCCTGAGTCGCCGTCACGTGCTGAAGCCGGGAGGCCATCTGCTCATGAGTCTCCTCCATGCGCTGAAATCGGGACGACATCTGCTCATGGGATGTGGACAGGCAGGCCAGTTGCTGAGAAAAGCGAGAGAGAAGACTCAAAGAACACGAAGAGGTAGATGTAGCTGAGCGGGAGAGGCGCGAGGGGCTGGGAGCGAATGGGTCGGCTGTGTCAGGAGAGGAGGGATCCGCAGGACAAGGATCATCGAGGAAATCAACGGATAATGAGGAAGGCCGACGAGTGTGGGAGTAACTCTGCTCGAAAGTGGTGCGAGAGATAGAGCAAACAAGAGATGCTCGTGGAAGATTCGGACACAGAACACCTAATGACCCAAGAAGGTGCTGAATAAGACAACCATGTGAGAGGTTGTCATCCTTGTTGGAGTGAAAATGGGCCAGCATGTGATGACACAAGTGAGTTGGAAGGTCAACGGTTGGCCACTAAGAAGAGTGAAAAGAAAATGTGCTTTATCAAAAGGAATGGAGAAAAAATGGGAGACCGAAAATAGATTGGTCAACACAATCCGGCTCACAACTTAGGGCTGAGGACTAAGGAGCTGAGTTTTAAAAGCACGCCCATTCTAGGTAAGAGGGGAGCCGTGAAGGAACGAGGCGACATCACTAGGTCGAGGGAGGGACCGGCTGTCGCAGGGATAAGCAGCAGGGCTGACACGAGGAATGCCCAGGGCGGCGGAAATCACATTCGGGTTAATTCGGAGGTGACTCCCCCTCACAAAGGTAGAGAAGGCATCGAAGGAGACATCGTGTATATTTGAATAGAATTCTTGAACAATAATGGGAATGGGAGCAATCAAATTTGTGAGGACAGGCTCCCAGTGACGGTCAGTGAAGAGCGACGAGATAGCGGGGTCAAGGAGAGTGAGAGCAACTTCACGCTTAATGGATAACTGCTGCTAGGACAACTGGGAAGTAAATAAGGAAGCGACGTCAGCACAACAGAAACGACCCGAGTCAAACAGTTCACTGGTACGGGAGTGCTTATCGGAGGATTTCTTGGAAAATGTTTTCCAGAGGGCAGACATCTGAAAACACACAAAACAAGCAAACAGTGGAACAAGGAGCATAATGTGAACAGGGATAACACAGAAAAGGTAGAGGGCAAAACTCACAAGGCCATTGCCGGCAGTGGTTCACGGCAGAATGCCGTCAACCAGCACAAACTGGCAAACAACCGTGTAGCCCAGCCTCCACATACAGGCAAGCATCACAGCATCAACGAGGTAGTGCCCGGCGCCGACGACTGACAAAGGCGGCGGCACGTCGGAAACCGGCTCACTGCGGTGAGACGAGGCGTACGAACCTATCGGTGAAGTGACAGGGAAACTGGGCCGTTCCATTGTGGGCGAGATAGGGTAGAGTACCAGGCTTACACCTAGGCGACCCGGGGTCAAAGCTCGACAATGGAACTAGTACGGCTCACCTGAACACTAGAACCAGCACATGGACTGGATAGGGAGTCGCTGGTGGATGCCATTGACGGCGAGCAGGTACCCGAAAGAGAAAACGGAATGTGGAGAAATTACCTAGATTTGGGTTCAAATCAGCAAGGCAAGAGTGGTGCTTGATAAAATGACAGGCCAAAACGAGCGCAAGAGAAGACAACCGGTGAACAGCGCGGAGGGAGAGAGAGGACAAGCTGGTGCAGCGGCGAGGGTTGTGGTTGGGTAGCAGGAAGACGACAAGAGAGAGAGAGAGAGAGAAAATCCAAGACGTGCATTTGTGTTTTTTTTCTTTGGTGTTGTTTTTCTTAATCTGCACGTGCTGCCCCTTTTTGTGTAATATACAAATAAATGCATCATTTCTTGGGAGGCGAGCAAACACCGATGGCGGTTCGTAAACATTCAAAACGCACACTGTCTAAGGGTTTGGTGAGGATGTCGGCTAGTTGATGGTCGGTGGGACGATGTTCAAGTGAGATGACATGAGTTTCCGTGTGAAATGATGGCAAATATCGATATGTTTTGTACGGGAGTGTTGGACAGAATTTTTAGAGATATTTATAGTACTAATATTGTCACAATAAATAAGCATGGTATCCTAGATAATACTGTAATCAAGAAGCATTTGCTTCATCCATAAGAGTTGAGTATAACAACTCCCCGCGGCAATGTATTCCGCTTCGGTAGTAGATAATGAGATAGAATTCTGTTTCTTACTCATCCAAGCCACAAAGTTGGCACCAACATAAAAACATCCATCGGATGTGCTCTTTCGGTCATCAACATTTTCAGCCCAATCAGCATCGGAATATCCCACCAAGGCAAAATTTGAGTCATTTAAGATGAGAATCCCATAATTAGAAGTCCCATTGATGTAGCGAATGATACGCTTAACGATACTTAAATGGGATTCTTTTGGATCGAATTGATATCGAGTTCAGACACCGACACTGAATGCAATGCCGGGTCGGCTAACAGTCAATTACAGAAGACTGTCGATCATACTTCTATAAAGAGTTTGATCGACGCTCTTGTCTACAGGATCACCATCCAATTTTGAGGAGGTACTCATGGGTGACTGGATATGTTTGGAGTTATCAAGATTGAAGCGCTTGGTAAGGTCTTTGGCATATTTAGCTTGGGAAATGAACGTACTGTAAGAGAATTGCCGAATTTGTAAGACAAGGAAGTATGTGAGTTCTCCGACCATACTCATTTCGAATTCTGAAGCCAGACAGTCAGCAAAGGAATGAGCATGAGAGTCAACGGTAGCACCAAAAATAATGTTATCAATATAAATTTGAGCTACCAATATACATTTTTCAGTCATTTTTATAAATAAAGTTTTGTCAACACTTCCCTGAACAAAACCTTGATCACTAAAGTATGAGGTGAGACGTTCATACCAAGCTTTGGAAGCTGACTTAAGTCGGTAGAGAGCCTTTTTCAATTTATATACATGGTCTAAAAATATAGGATTCACAAAACCCTTTGGTTGTTCAATATAGACTTCCTCTTGAATGAACCCATTCAGGAATACACTTTTTATATCCATTTGATACAATTTAAATTCCATGATATAAGCAATAGACAGAAGAATACGGATAGATTCGAGATGAGCCACAGGGACAAAAGTCTCGTCATAGTCGATGCCATCCACTTGGGTATATCCTTGAGTAACAAAGCGAGTTTTATTCCGGGTAATATTTTCATTTTTATCGGTTTTATTTTTAAAGATCCACCTGGTCCCGATTACATTAGTATGTGTAGGTCGAAAAACTAAGGACCAAACATCATTCCTCACAAACTGATTTAATTCCTCATGCATGGCATTTGTCGAGCACTCATTGGATAAGGCCTCTTCAACCTTTTTGGGTTCGATGTGAGAAACATAACAGGTATAGGAGAGCTGGTTTAGAATACAATGATGCAGCCTCATACATTCACTCAAATCTCCTAACATAAGGTCTTTCGGATTATTTAGTTTAGCTCTAGCAGAAGGTTCCTTTGTAGGAGTGGAATTTAGAGTTGCTTGCACAATATCAGGCAATGGTGAGTTAGGTAAATATTCCACATGATCATCATTTTTCTCAGAACAGTCTTGGCTTTCAGGATGCTCAAGTGGGATATCATTTACAACAACATTTATGGATTCCATAACCATTTGAGTACATAAATTGTAGACTCTATAGGCTCGACTGGTTAGAGAATATCCTAAAAATATTCTTTCCTCACTTTTTGAGTCAAACGTTTCTAAATTTTTCCTATATCGTAAGACGAAATATTGACTCCCAAAGATATGAAAATATTTAAGGTTAGGTTTCTTTCCTTTCCAAAATTCATATGGGGTTGTTTCTGTCCCGTGTCTTAGGTAATCCCGATTAATTATATAACAAGCCGTGCTAATAGCTTCGCCCCAAAAGTACATGGTTACCTTTTTACATTGCATTATAGTTCTAACCATTTCTTAAATGACCCTATTTTTCATTCAACAATGCCATTTTGTTGAGGAGTGATAGACGGAGAAAATTTATGATGAATTCCTTTTTCATTATAGAAATCTTCAAAATTTAAATTTTTAAATTCCTTGCCATAATCACTGTGGATTCTAATAATGGAAGTTCCTTTTTCGTTGGTGAGTTTTTTGCACAAAATTTTAACGTGATCAAATGTGTCAGACTTCTTTCAGAGAAAGTCTATCCAAGAATAGTTAGAATAATCATCAACGACCACTAGAATATACTTTTTGTCCCATAAACTTTCAATTCTAGAAGGTCCCATAAGATACATATAAATCAGTTCAAGGGAACGAGGGGTCTAAATGTTTCCAATAGATGGATGAATGGTTCTGATTTGTTTACCGAGTTGACAGGGTCCACACACGTGGTGTTTGATATTTGCTAATTTTGAAAAGCCCTCAACACGGTTTTTCCTAGATATTTTTGCCAAATTTTTAAAGTTCAAGTAACTAAGTCATTGATGCTACAATTCAACGGAATTGACTTTAGCAGGGTGACATTCTAAGATGGGACTTGGGTCTATCCCATAGTGATTATCAAGGGTTCTCCTGCCTTCCAGCATGACAGAGTCCTTGGTGTCATAAATGCAGCATTTGTCTTGATAAAATCTTACTTCAAAGTTTTCATCACACAATTGACTAATACTTAAGAGATTTGATTTAAGGCCAGAGATATATAGTACATCACACGATTTCGAGAACCCTAAAATATTAATTACCCATTTTTCAAGAATGGGAGCCTTCGTTCTATCACCAAACACAACCGTCCCATCGGGATGGTCAATCAGAGAGGAAATATGGCTTTATTACCATATATATGTCTTGAACATTCATTGTCTAGATACCACAGTGTCTGATTTTGAGCTTTGAGTGCAATATGTGCAACTTTACATGGATAAATTTTCAAAATTTGTTTTAGATCGCACTTCTTTACCCATATTTTCTTTCCTGAATTAACCTTTCGATCTAATCTTTTCATATGACTTCTTAACAGTTGAACATGATTTACCAAGTTTCTCATTTTGGGTCCTTATCTTTAATTATACAGCAAATTTATGGTATGACAACGGGGACGAATGTGCTCAACTTTTCCACATGCATGATATGTAGGCACAAATTTAGGGATGAGGTTTGATTTTTTATACTCATATCGAAAACGAGTATTATGTTCAAATATTTGTAAGGATCTTGCAGCTTGACTTACAAATGTTTTATTCTTGGGTTTAGACCGGGATTTTGATTCAGTGTGGTTCTCAGCACATTTAGACACAGTTTTAAAAATTTTGGAAGAACTCATTTTTTTATGGGTAGGTTTTGTAGCAGGAATAAAGATAGGTTTTGAATATTTATCACATTTGGTCTTGTTCTCAATATAATCCAAGCACTTTTTATTTCCTGCATACTTTCCCAAACCCAACACGTGATCTAACTTTTGAGTTCCACTTAACAATTTCGTAAAATCACTCTTAGCATTTTCAAGTTCGGATTCCAAGGGTTGTATCTTGGTACGTAATGTCTCATTCATCATTTTCAGTTTTCGATGTTCAACAGTAAACCACTCAAGTTTTGTTGTGAGCTTTGCTTTATCCTTCTCTATCTCAATTAATTTTTCATTTCGGGATTTGTTAAGTTTCTTGACCTTTAAGCACTCACAAAATAATTTATCATAAGCCTATTGTAGACCATCAAACTCATCATCAGATTCCTCACAAGAAGAATCCGATTATTCTAATTTTGCACTAGAGGTTTCATCGCCATTTATAATAGAAGCGATGAAGGTCATATAATTTGCTTCGTCATCTTCTGAGGATTTTTCACCTTAGTTTTCATCATCTTCATCATCTGTTAAGGACACATTTAAGGCTTTTCTTTTCTGATGTTTAAAATTTGGAAACTCCATCCGGATATGATCGAAGCCATGGCATCATGACATTGGATTTCTTGTGGTTTCTTGCTCTTGAAGTCTTTAATTTTTCTTCTCTCTTTCTTAAGTGAGTTATGATTCAGGTCATTACTCTTAAAGGTTCACTTGCTATTCTTATTTTTGAAGAATTTTTTAAAATTTTTGATAAATAAAGCAAAATCCTCGTCACTACATGACTCATTATCCGAGTGACAGTTTTTCTCTTCCTTTACAGCTTTTAAGGCAATTGATTTAGTTCTTTTATATTGAGGAAGGATGTGCTCATATGTTTGTAGGGATCAGACAAGTTCTTCTATTTTTAATTTATCGAGATCTTTGATCTCTTCAAAAGCTGTAACTGTGGGTCTAAAACGTTCAGGTAAAGATTGTAAAACTTTTCGGATAATTCTATTTTTAGGAATACGTTCTCCTAAATTGAATATAGAGTTAACAATATTATTTAGTTTGGTATAAAATTTATCAAAACTTTTGTCATATTTCATTTATATTTCTTCAAATTTAGTGGTGAGTATTTACAATTTTAAATTTTTAACAAATTTAGTTCATTCGTAGGTAATTTTAAGAATGTCCCACATTTCTTTAGATGTCTCACACATAAAAATATGTTTAAATTTTTTAAGAGATATAGTTATAAATATAGCATGTAAACCCTTACTGTTCCAATTGCATGCATCAAGTTCTTCTTTGGATCACAAAGGCTGAACTTTTGGTTTGTCTCCCGTGGTACTCTTGGGTGGAGTCCCCCCAATTAGGGTGCTAGCCCACACGCGCTCATTCATAAATTTTAAAAAAGCTCTTATACGAACCTTCCAATAAGTATAATTACTCCCATCGAAGTAGGGAGGAATGGATAGTGATTAACTAGTATGCATCTAGATCGGGATCGTGGATCGGGGTGAGGCTCTGATACCAAACGAAAAAGGATGTTTCGTCCCAAATTGCACAATAATGTTTCAACCTGGTACAAAATTAGCAGAAGCAGTATAGAAAATAAATACTCGATATACGTAAAGAATATCTATCTCTAGATGCAAATACAATAATACGCATAAAACAAGCACGACAATAAGTAATAGTAAAAAGGCACAATTTTTAGTGGCGAAAGGAAAACTTGATACCTACGGTAATTGAGAAAAATCCTCCAGGTTTCAACGGCCAAAGAATAAATCAACTATGAAAATCAACTTATAGAACGGGTGGTACAGACACGCTAATCTAACCGACTTACTCCCGTCTTGTAATCCCTACCAAGGAACTCTTTGGATTTGCTCGGGTAACGGAATCGGATACCTTCCGGTCTTCATGTTGATCTTCTCTCACGAACCGCTTGAAGGACCAAATGCCACTGGAATCCCGTGTTCATGCCACCGACGTAGCCACGAAGATTTCACACCAAGAAGAAATGTAAATAGGAGACCACGATGAGAAGAAAAAACTTTGTCAATGGAATACGAGTATGTGTATCAAGTTTTCTCAATAATGGAGCGTAAGAGAGATGGATTTGCAAGAGAGAAAAAACTCCTCAAAATTCTGCTGGAAGCGTTAAGGTTTCAAAAGTATAAGATATATATATATATATAGCCAAAAAGGATTTCGAAAATAATAAGCCGTTAGACACAAAGACCCGCGCCGTTTGAACGCTTCGCAAGCGCGGGTTAGGTTTTGGGGAACTTGGGTGCGGGTGCTCGAACGCCAATGGGGTGCACAGCGAGCGCACGCTTCTACTAAATGCGCTAACTGTGCGCCTCGAGCATTCACTGAGCGCATGCGACATGGTCGCGCCTAGATGGCTCCTCGGGTGCCCAGTGGGCGCCGATCCTAAGAGGGGCTGAAACAAAGAGTAATGTGGCATGAACGCTGAAATGTGACGATAACAATCCATTAGCATGAGGCAAATGAAAGTCTTCCAAGCACGGATGATATTGCAGATAATCGAACGCCCACACGAAGTCACGGAATGTGCCAATACACAAGGTGACTAACATTTTATACCTATAAAAATTAGACTGTTGAATTAAAAATCCAATGATCCATTGCGAAGGGGGCACAATGCGGCCTGCGGATGATATTTTCCCCATCATCCTATAATGGCCTTAACAACCTCCATAAGAAGGAAGAAAAAGAAGAAGAATGCAGAATTGAATTCCTCCTTTTTCAGCAGAGCTTCGTGTTAGGTTTGGCTACTTTCTTATGGGAACTCAACAAATTGACTTATCATTAGAGGATTTTTAGAGAGTAAATGATAGAGTACATTTGTCGAAGTAAAAATTCGGAGAACATTAGCCAGTCAATAGGATGTTGACCGGCTGAGAGAAGATCTGGTCAATACTAGTCAACTAAAAGTTGACCGATTGAGGGCTATAGGAGTACTGTTGGATGGTAGATGGGCAGCAGAAGATAGTCGATGGGGAGGTCAACTGGATGAAAACAGAATTCAGTTAACGAGGAGTTGACCGACTGACAGCAAAAGATGGCCAACAAGAGGTTGACCAATTGAGAGTAGAATCCGATCAATGGGATGTTAACCAGTTTGGAGAAGAATCCGATCAACGAAAAGTTTGACCAGTTGAGTAATGGGCCTCGGAGATTGTGGAAAGTAGCAGTTGGCAGCGGACAAATGTCTTCCAGGATTGGTTAACAAGCTTTTTCACAGCTGGCAGTTGGGTTGTAGAGGACGTGTTTGTACAATATAGAGCATGTGTCGTCTTGCTAAACATGCATCTGCAAGACGCTTGGAAATTTGGGCCAGACATCCCTCTCTATAAAGGCGCCAAGAGCTTCAGCAGCAGGAGTGTAAAATCACCAAGGGCGCAGAAGTGCCAAGGGGTGTAAGGCACTAGTGGGTGTGAAATTACCAAGGGCGCGGAAGTGCCAAGGGGTGCAAGGCATCAGTGGGTGTGAAATATTACCGGGGTCAGCAATTATCATAAGCAAGCAATCGCCAAGGTTTGTGTAGCCAGACACTATGTAAAATGTTAGTGAGTAGAGAGTATCATGGTGAGAGGAAAGAGAGAAGAAAAATAGTGAGATAAAAGAGAACAAGCGTTTTCTTATTCTAGGTGATTATTTTTCTTATTCTCAATTCTCAGAAGGCTTGTGTAACCAGGATGGGTTATTGACATTCTGTCTCGAGATTTTTTGTAACCGATTTTACATAGTGGATAATTTTTGGAGTTTGTTCCGTAGTTTTTTCCTTCAATTTGTGAAGAATTTTCACGTTAAAAAATGTTATACATTTTTTGTATTTCTTGTGCGTATACTAATGGTGAATGACGATAACGAGAGGTTCGAATTTTTCACTGCGCCGAATCGGATGAATCCGGATGTCGAACCCCAATACTTCGGCCTCCATGAAAGAGAATTGATCCTCTTGGGTAGGCGACTGATTTTCAATTCCTTTGGTGAATGAGGCCTATAAAAATCAAAGAAAAGTTGGGAAATTCTGTTTTATTAAAATTCTGTATCCTTTATTTTCGGTTTATGGCTAATGTAGCTGAATTTTCTTTCTGTTGTTACAGTGCTGAATTCAATTCAAGAACAAATGACTCTACAATTTGTTGATTCCTCATTAGTAATTTTTTTCTTTTTTATTGTGAATAAGAAATAAAAAACCCCATATCCTCCATGAGTTTATTTATTTTTGACAGCAATCTTCTTCTTTTATCCAAAGTAAGGAATAAGATAAATAATAAAATAAAAAAAATCAAAATAATCGAGATAGGAGTTCTTGATAATTTAGATATAGCGTTAGCCGTAGAAAAGGGTGTAACTCCACTCTAAAAAAGTTAATAAACTCTATAATATGTCTGTGGTAATGATGACACGACGACAGTCAGAGCAGGATGGCAGTATGGCGAGTGATGGTGGCAATGGCAATGTAATCGTGGCCGTAAGGTTGAATACGTTTAGTTGTGAAAATGCTAAAATATTACATCACATTAATTCAATATTTATTCTTTATCATTCATATTAATCAAATACTAGCAATTTAGTTCAACTCAATTCTAAGTGTTTAACTTGGTATGACATTATTTTCTAAACTTTGTTTTTATTTTAATCTATTA
>JAODPA010049627.1:0-11617 GCA_025585075.1 Nepenthes mirabilis | reverse complement strand
GTTATTATTAAAAAAAATATGTCATATTAATGTCCAGTATCACTCGACTATATATTACTTGACTTAGTCGAGTTATTAATGTTACAAATATAAAATTAAGTTTATGCTCAATTCATTAGTTTAATGACTTCAGATAAAATGGACTGTGCCGACGATTTTAACAAAACTATAATAATTGGCCTATATTTGATAGGTAATGCGTTCATGGATCTGAACTTCGAACAGATTCGGATGATCCTCTTGTCGTGGCTCCGGCTCCGTTCCCTGAGTTGGATCCTGCACACCACTAAATAGAACAAGAGATCAGCGTGTTCGGCGGAAAGTTATCCCATCGAAAACACTCTGACGCTCAAGTCAGTTAAACAGTCTTCGCAAGAAAGAAACTAAAATTGAGAGAGAGAGAGAAAAAAAGAGTGTTCGATCCAGATGTAAGAGAGACGTGAGGTCTTCTTGGATCTGGGAGGTGGGAAGGCAGTAAATGGCCGTGAGGGCACGCTTGTTGCCTTAGGGTTTTTTTTTTTGGAGAAGGAAGGTGGCAGAGAAGGCCGATTTCTGAAAGCAGTTGATCGTCTCACAGAAAGCGCATGCAATTGGATCTGTTGAAAGCGTCAATGAAAGCATGAATGAAAGCGTGCCCTGGATGGTGAACCCAGTGCTTTTTTTGTAGCTGAGAGGACGATCCTCTCTCTTTGGAAGGAGTGATTACCTTCCTGATCTGCTGGCCGGCTTGCCTTCTGGAGCGGATGCCAGTTGCCAAGCTGGTCGTGATTGTTTCCTTGGCCAACAGCTTTTCAAACCGGGCGCTTTCCTTCTGTGCATATTATCGTTGGAAAGTCTGGGTTGGCAGGGATTTGGAGAAAATCTGGCGCCTTCCTTGTATGGGAGGCGCCAATATTGCCAATATCCTTTTTGGTGCCAACTGAGATCGTGAAATATTCCTGAAAAGTCGTTGCTGGCCTTCTGATGATTTGTGGGCTTAAACGAATCAAACCCGTTACTGTAGAAGGGCTTCTTGGGGCCCAACGTGTAAGACGCAGACGGTCAACGTTCGAGTTGACCGGCAGCGTGCGTGTTGGCCGTCCTTATGGAGGATGTCAGTTATTAGCCGCCTGATAGGCCATGGGCCTGGGTAAGCCAGGCCCATTGCTGTAGTAAAGCCCTTTTGGGCCCAAGGCACGTAAGGCGGATGGTCAACGTTTAAGAGTTGACCGTCCGTTTGAGAGTTGCCCACCTGTTTGAGAGTTGGCGTTCCGAATGGTCAACGCCAACGTTGACCGTCCTGGTCTTTCTAACTTTTGGGCATGTTTTCCAATTGGGTTGTTAGGGCGTTGATCATCGTTTTGGGCCTTTGTTGACTTTCTGAGTCCAGCCCATATTTGGTGTACCCATTAAAATTAGTTCAAAATTAATTAACGTTCAAACCGGCCAATGAGACCCAATGTAAATAAATAAGTCCATTGGCCCTGTCAGAACGACTCACTTCTGCCACGTTAAAGGAATATACTCTAACCAATAGGAACGAATAATATTCTTCTTTTATCGGAACTTCTTAATGGACACGGTAACCGATCAGGAATAGTCGGCCAAATGATATCCCTTAATCTATCCGGACGGTTGTCTAGAGAGATCAAACTGCCAATTAACTCTATATATATATATCCTTACTTCCTAATAGAGGAGAGGAGAGGACGAACAACAAAAAGACAGTTAATTAAAAATATATTGCTATCATAAATCTTCCTCTAGCAGAATTCTAATAGCCAGCCAACGATAGCTCTAAGGCGCTCCCCTTCGAGCGTATTTTTCTCTCTCTTTAAGGTGCTTTCCATCAAGCGCACCACATAAAAGTTCTCTACACAAACATTAGTACTTTTATTTTGCATCCTCTTTTATTCTTTCCTCATGAAAAATGATTGATTTGAACGTAGGAGGATAAATTAAAGAGCGAGTCTTACCAGTCATCTAACATCTTATTTATCAATTGTATTGTACAAGATTCAGGTTCGGGGTAAACGAAAATCAGACCCGCTCCAAATCAGCAAAACTAAAAAGTTTAACTCTTGGCTCCCTAATATGTACAGTAACTTAGATTTAAGGAACCATCATTGGCGTCATCTGTGGAAACCAACTGAAAAATTCGACTACCACATCCCTACAAAAAACATGGTGAACACCCAACCACCAATCAGCATGCTAATTAGAAATGCCACCTCATGTGGCAACTGCCCTCCTACAGGCAGTCATGTGGACAACCATCCTGACCCCTACGTGCGTGCACTCACAATGCATATGGACAACATCTTCAAAATTATCTAGACCATTTGCACACGACTGGATGAGCGACTGAAAGGAGCTCCATCTTTCGCCTCCCAAATTGCGACGTCCAAGTGGAGGAATAGGGGGAAGAAGCACCCCACCAAGAAGACCCGTTGTCCTGATGACTTTGGGACTCAAGTTACCTCGAGCAATAGGGTCCTGTTTTGCCTAGAGGGTCACCTAAGTTGTAGGACCTTAGAGGTGAAATTTTCACTACTCTAGTGACAATATGAGACCCTCGAACCAAGGAGGAGCCTCTCACAGTGCGCATCCTCCAAGGCTATAAGTTGCCTAACTTCTCACGCCACACAGAACTCCTCAGTGTTGAGGATCTTTCTCAACGAGAAAAAGATAGCAACCCCTCCTCAAATGGAAGAGAAAGTGAAAAAAATATGACAGCATTTGTTTGGAGGAGACTCCGGTGGTCGATCCGCAGACTTAAAGAAATTGCTATTCACGATGGAGATCTGGACACAGCCACTCCCTCATAATTTCAAGATGCCGACCTTGGAGCCTTACGATAGGAGCACAGATCCAATGGACCATTTTGATCATTTTTGTACCCTCTTGAACTTTCACGGCCTAGATGAGGCCGTAATGTGTCTACACTTTTTCCTAACTCTTAGAGGGAATGCCTGAACTTGGTTCTATTGATTTCAACCCAACTTGATCAATACATTTCGGGAACTAGTCAACAACTTCTTATCGCAGTTTACCTCAATCCAGAGGGAAGAGAAACAATCTTAGCACCTTGCCTGTATTAAGTAGGAGCTGAATGAAGGTTTGAAGAGCTTTTTGTCTCAATTCACAACTAAGGCCTGAAAGATACCTAAGCTCACCGATAAGATGACACTAAATGCCTTCTTATTGACTTTAAAATCAGGTAACTTCTTCAAATATATAGCTCATAAGGACCCACAAACCTTGTGGGATGTCGAAACTGTTGCTTGAGCTTATATAGCGGCCGAAGATGACAATGAGGCAAAGTGACCAAAGTATGTAAAGAATGGAGACAACTTCCACCAAGGACTATTGGATGGAAAGAGGAAGAATGGAGACCACTTGAGCTCTTGTGGGCCTAGAAAACAATCCAAGGTAGAACTAACAATCAGAAGGGAATTCAAGTCCCTAGACCTGACTCCCATAATTAACTCTTGCACCAACACCTTGATACAGATTTGAGATAAAAAATTCTTAAAATAGCTGAAGATATTAAAGAACCTTGATGGAGAGGACCAATCAAAATATTATCATTACCATCAATGCGTGGGCCACAATACTGAGGACTACTGAACGATACTAAAAGAGATTAAAGACCTGATTCGAAAAGACTATCTCACTCGATTTTTACGAAGACCTAGACAGACCTTCGGAGGAGCAGACAGGAATGAAGTTGGGCACCTGAGGAAGCTAGTGGCAATCGGGTCGTTAACATGGTGATGACATGATCAATGCAGAACAACGCTCTAGATCACCGAGATATGACCGTTGGCTGTAAGAAGCCGAGAGTAGGAGTTAGGAATGACGTCATTAGTTTTAGAAATAAAAATATAACTATGTATCATTTCCTCATTTTGACCCCTTGGTTGTATCGACCATCATTTCTGATAGTATTGTAGAATATCAGATAAAATGAGTATTTATCGATAATCAAAATTTTAAAACTTACTTTATCTTAATACGTAATTCAAATTGGGTCTAAAGATGGGTCAAATAAAACCCACCGAGGGAGCCCTATATGGGTTGGACAACGAGTCAGCACCTGTTCAGTGGGTCATCCAGTTAGAGGTCACGTTGGAGGATTATCCAAGGACAATCTCCAAGATGCTTACGTTCTTAGTAGTAGACCTTCCATTGGTCTACAACATATCCTCGGATGTTCCTGTCTATCCGCTTTCGGGACAGTGACCTCGATCACACATCTAAAAATAAAATTTTCTACTCCATATGGTATCAAAGAAGCCCTTGGCAATTAAACGGCCGGGTAGACATGTTACCTGTCCCAAGTCACTCAAATGCCTCCTGGTCAACCAATCAAAGACCTTGACTTCCGTAGTGAGACCACCTTACTACAAACTCAATCTGGAGAATCTACAGAGCAGATTCCTTTTGTTCCTAGTAATCCAGAGAAATGTGTTTAAATAGGAAGTTCCTTGCTGAAACCCCTTTGGAACCAGCTAATTAGCTTCTTTGGGCGAAGTTCTGACATCTTCGTCTGAACACCTGCTGACATGCTAAGAATACCAATCGAGGTAATGGTTCATACATTGGTTCTAGATTCCGATCATAAACTTGTTTGGTAGAAATGAAGGAACCATTCTATTAAAAAATTGGTCGCCTTCCACAAGGATGTAAAAAAGCTACTTGATGTTGGATTTCGGATTGGCTATCCAACGTGGTCTTGACTAAAAAAATTAATGCAAAGTGAAGGATGTGCGTTGACTTCACTGACGTCAATAAGGCATGTCCTAAAGATAGTTTTCCACTACTGAGGATTAACCTGCCAGTGGATTTCACGTCCGATCATGAATTGTTGAATTTCATGGGTGCCTACTCAGATTATAACCAGATTTGGATAAACTCAAAAGATAAGGAGCACACATCGTTTATAACTAACCAATGAATATACCATTACAAAGTCATACATTTTAGAGTAAAAAATGCTTGCACGACCTACTAACAGCTTGTCAATAAAATAGTCGAAGGCCAGATTGGATGGAATATGGGGGTGGATGACATACTTGTCAAAAGTAGAGCGGCTGACAATCATATTCGTGACCTAGATGAGGCATTCAATATCCTCCAGACACACCAGATAAAGTTTAATCCTATTAAGTGTGTGTTCAGAGTGACTTTGAAAAAGTTCTTAAGCTTCATCGTCTAATAATGGGGGATTAAGGCAAACCTTGAAAAGATAAATGTTATCCTCAATATGAACCCACATCAGACCGTGAAAAAAGTATAGAAGCCCACTAGAAAGCTCACGATGCTCTCTCACTTCTTGGCAAAGTTTGCAAAAAAATACTTACCCTTCTTCAAAGTTTTGATGGGGACGAAGGCCACTGATTTCTCGTGGACGATCGACTATGAAATCGCATTTCGAGAACTGAAGGAGTACCTCTCCAATCCGCCTCTTCTTACATCCTCCAAGAAGGTGAAGACCTGGATTTATACCTAGCAGTATCTAGCACCGCAATGAGCTCGGTTTTAGTTCGATAGCAATCCGATAGGAGCAAGGTCTTAATCGACTTGGAGACTCGATACTCTCACATCGAGAGAATGGCCTTAGCACTCATCTACTCCGCCCTTACTTTTAGACGCACAAAATTATTATTCTAACAAACCAACAGCTAAAAGGAATCTTATAGAGGCTGAATATGTCTAGGCGACTGATAAAATGGGCTATTAAGTTGAGCGAGTTTGACGCGGAGTTTCGACCGATACTAGCCTAGAATGGCCAGGCCCTGGCAGAGTTTATTGTTGAAAGAACAACCCAAACTCTGGAAACCCTTGACCTTGTTGAGAACGACAGTTAGTAAAAGAATCTAACGTGGACCTTACACATGGATAGGTCTTCAATACAAACAAACAGTGGAGACGGCGTGATTTTGGGAACTCCAAAGAGATAAAGTATTCAATAATCCTCAAGTTCTCGATGATCAATAGTATCGCAAAGTACGAGGCATTGCTCGTTGGGCTCTGACTAGCTAAAGAATGTTCGGCCAAGAGGCTAATCGTCTATAGAGATTTGAAACTAATTGTTAATCAAATCCAAGGAAATTTTGAAACCTCCAACACACAACTTTCCAAATATCTTTCTAAAGTTCGAGTCATGACTATGAAGTTCAATAATGTGGAAATGATCTACATCCCAATGGAAGAGAATCGAAAGGTAGGTTGACTAGTAAAGACCGCAGTGATCGGGGATCCTGAGTAGCATGCATGAGAAATGCTTGAAATCATCAAAGTTCACAGTATAGATGACTCAGAGTCAGAGATAATGTAGATAGTAGACCCAAAAAACTAGATAACTCCTTATAGAAGATATCTGTCCGATGGCACGCTACCTTAGAATCAAGATGAGGCCAAGCGCGTGAAAAAGACAACAGGCTGATA
This sequence comes from Nepenthes mirabilis, assembly GCA_025585075.1. NCBI lineage: Eukaryota > Viridiplantae > Streptophyta > Magnoliopsida > Caryophyllales > Nepenthaceae > Nepenthes > Nepenthes mirabilis. The sequence goes on along the minus strand of JAODPA010049627.1, from coordinate 5,185 downwards.
CACCATCATGGAAGAAACGTTGTACCGTCGTGGATACTTCATGCCATACCTATGGTGTTTCACGCTAGAAGAAGCTGATTATGCATTGGGAGAGGTACACCTCGACATTTGTAAATCTCATATTGGGGGTAAGAACCTTGCTTTCAAATTCATGTGATAAGATTACTATTGGCTCACCATGAAAGGTGATGCCATAGATTTCGTATGAAAATGTGAGAATTGTCAGATACATAGGAATGTTACCTATCAACCATAAACAAAGCTCCAAGCCCTACAGTCACCCTGACCATTCACATAATGGGGGCTCGATATCCTTGACCCCTACCTGTTGCTTCCAAACAAAGAAAATTCATGATCATAGATATCGACTATTTTAGTAAGTGGGTCGAGTTCATCCCTCTGGCATAAATCACCTAGCAGAAGGTAACATAATTCATTTGTTAGAGTATAGTATGCAGGTTCAGTGTTCCAGAGATTATAGTAACTGATAATGGGATCTAGTTCACTAGTAAATGGTTCACAAAGTATTGCGCTTAATTGAGGATAAGGCTGGTTCACACAGTTATTACCTACTCGCAAGCCAACGGCTAAGTGGAGGTGACCAACCGCACATTACTACATGGGTTAAAAATGAAGTTAGAAGACATTGAGGGCTCTTGGGTGGACGAATTGCCATCCATATTATGGTCATACAGGACGACTCCTATCGACCCGACCCACGAGACACCCTTCAGCCTGTACTATGGGACCGATGTTGTCATTCCAGTGAAAGTTGGATTGCCCAATCTCCGTGTCAAATATTTCAACCCACTCAACAACTATCAGAGACTTCAGGAACATCTTGACCTACTTAAAGAGGCTCGGGATGTGACACATTTACGGATGACAACATACCGACAACGAATTGCTTGATACTATAACAACAATGTGAAAGTATGCCAATTTGAGGTGGAAGACCTGGTCTTATAAAGTATAGAGGCAACCAACAAGAATGCCGACTAGAATGAGCTCTCACCCAATTAGGAGGGGCCTTTTCTTATCTCAATTATTTTTCGAAATAGGGTGTACAAACTATGCACTTAGAATTGCAGACTTGTACATAGGACATGAAACGCTTCTCACCTCAAGAAATATTATCTATAGACTTACATTTGGCCCAGGTAAAGTTAGCATATATCATCTAGACTACTTATAAGATGTGATACATCTTATTAATAAAATGATTGTTCATGTGTTCTTTATTAATTGCTCATGTGAATACTTATTTGTCATCCCATAAAATTATACAACTTAAGCTGCCTCTAAATCTGGTGGGGTCCCTTCACCTGTCCCTTGAGCCATCATTCGGTGGTCAACAAAAACACAGTCACGTTACCGAGTGGCCCTGACAACGTCGGATCCTAAAACTTAGTCACGATATTTAGTGGCCCTCATGAAGTCGAAGGCTAAAAACTTAGGGACTTCCTTAAACATGCATGCAATGACCCCAACCAAAGGAGATAGAGTCGTCTGGATGCTAAAAACTTAAAAACTTAAGTTTGGCGCACCAAAGCCATGACACCCTCTGGTAGGGTTGAGCACTAATAGTAATGCGTGGACGACTACTTAAGTTACCTGAAGAGCCGGACAGCAAATGTTATAATGCCTAGCCAGCATATAAACCAATATATATATATATATATGTGTGTGCATAAATGATGGAGAGAGAAAAAGCTCGGCATGACTGTCGCAATATGATTTTATTCCTTTACAAAGAATATTAAGATACATATTACAAAATTTTATTTCGAAGGAGGATGGTTGTGAGACTGCGAGGATTCCGGTAAAGGCTTCCCAGACTCTACATCATCTCTGGGACAGTACAACACATCAGATCAATGCCAATTCTAGCGTTCCTCGAATAATAGATAGAAATTGAATGTTTGGAGCCACCATCTTTATTATATGCCGACAAAAACTGATGCCATCCTAATACTTATATTCCATCACCTGCATGATGTTGTTTGGACTGATGGAGGATCTGTGTTCACTCTCAAGTTGAAAGTTTTGATCATAGAGAAAAGCGTATTGCTGCTTCATCTTGGATAACTTATGTTTAAGATGAGAGACATGCTCCTCCATGGCTCTAAACTTCACCATCTTAATATAATTCTAAGATAGGCGGTTGACAGTGGAGACAAGTCAGTGGACCAACTCATACAGCTGCAAAAAGAGAACAAGTTAGAAATAACAAAAGCAAGGAAGGAACTCAGGAGATACCCGACTGATACCTCAAGAAAGGATGAACTCCTTGTGGGATGATCACTTGTTGGGACCTCCAAAACCTCTTGGACCTCAAAATCTGGGGGCTCTGTGCTGGACACCTCAGCCATCTCAATGGCTCCTTCGCCCAAGACTTTCTCTAGGGCCTCTGTTGTAGGGGGCTTAGAGTCAGACACTTCGGCTGCTCCCTCAGTCTCAGCTTCCTCTTCGACCTTGGGTGCAAAAGGGACGCAACCAGGAGCGTTGGTCATCGCAACTACACCCCCAGCACCGGTCTCATCTTAGGCCTCGGGCATAGGGACCTGTAAGCATGGAACATCGGCCATCTTGACTCCTCCCCCGACCTCATCCTCTTCTCGGGCCTTGGGATCTAGGGGCTCGAAAGAAGATCCCTCAGCAACTTCAATATTAAGTCCATGGACAGCCACCCCCCTCGGACGTTGGTCTCCAAAATCTCAACTCGAGGTGCCTCATCAATCTCCTCAGATTGAGCCTCGATAATCCAAGAGGCCCCGTTGGTAAAATTGATAGGAAGTTCAGGCAAAGGCTCCTCGGGCAGAGATGGAGGAACGGTTGGCTCCCCATATGAAGCAAGGGTCGGCGCCGAGATAGGCTCAACCCCTGCACCATCCTCTGGGTCGGCCGTAGCCAAAGCAGCAGGTTCTAAGGGCTTAAGACTCTCTTCAGATCCGACGGCCTCAGATTCCTAGGCCGATTGAGAAGAAAGAACTGGGTGGTCCACCCTCTCCGATGACTTTTTTGCTCTTACTAATTGACCGATGGAAGCCTAATCTTCGTCAGAAGAAGATGACCCAGCTGAGGTCCCCCGTTGTTTCGATGCCTTATCTGAGGGCTCACTAATGTGCAGTGGCCTCTATTTTCTCTTTGGTTTCTTCTTTGGGGCTGACGGCGCATGGGGTGCTTCCGACCCCTCCGAATGGGGTTCCCATTTCGCTTGAGCTAGTCTCAGTCAATAGTCATCAATTTTTCTTATTTTCGTTGAAGGAGCTGACTTTTTTTAGATGAGATCCGTTAATACCTTCAGCAACTCCTCATGCTTGAACACCTTGGTACAAATTGATGCTCCCACTCGACCCCACTCATTGGAGAGCTCCCATCCGGAAGGAGTCGCCAATAAAAAAATATCAGTCCTTCCATCTTTTAGTTGAGTCATGGTTTCCTTCACTCAACTTGAAATCTGGACGAGGGGAGATCAAAATTCAATCTACTCCATGAGGAAATCAAAAAATTACCTTCACGGCCTTAGCATCTAGTTCCAGGCCGTGATGACGTGCGAAGACGCACATGGAGATCAGATAGCGAACTGCATTAGATTGTAACCTCGCAACAGGAATATTTAATGCCTTCATAATTTGATATAGCTCCGACACCATTGGGTAATAGAGGCCCCCTTCTAGTTAGACCTTGTGTGCTGTGGTGAACCCTTCCGGTGGAGAACAAGCTCTGCTATCCACACCTGGCAAAAGATACCCTAGTGAGCTCAGAATCCCATATCGAGCACGGAGGGACTCGACGTCTGCTGAAGTAAAGACCCACTAGATGTCATTAATACCCGGCACCATAGGTAGTGAAATCAAAGAAGATCAAGGAGTTTTGAAGCCAGAAAGAGGTGAATAGAATTTGAAGCAAAAGAAGAGTAACGAGCTTTCAAAAAAAAAATGCAGGAATGACAAATTCAAATGATTTAAATGAAGGATCCTAGATTGAAATGGTACCGTAGATGGAAATTCAAAGGACACGTCTCATCATGGCTGTGATACGTGTCAACATCTGTAGGTTATGCGTCACGTCAATCTCCCGAAGCTAGTAATAATGACTTGAACGATTCCGAGACGACATGAAACTCGAAGTGGCTTGCATTTAATGCTATTGTTGACGAAGCAAATGAAGCTTGTTGGATTGGGAGCCCTTGTCTGGACAACTAATGAAACCTGTCGGATTGAGAGCCCTCGACTGTGAAGCTAATGAAGCCCTTCAGACAAGGAGCACAAGTTCGGACAACTGATAGCCCCTTGGTCATCATATCGAAAGGTTAAATTTCAAATCTCCCGATATAGGAGGATAGTGATGGGTACGATTAGCTCGATCCAAGAAGAAGAATCATCAGTAAAAGGAATTGGTTTAAAACTGAATAATGTCCCAATCGGTCTATATGGCCCAAAATGAATAGATAAATCCATCGGCCCTGTCAAAACGGCCCACTTCCTATACGTTGAAGAAACCTATCCTAATCGATCGGAATGAATAACCTTCTTCTCTTATTTGTAATACTTAATGGACACGATAACGGTTCAGGAACCGTCAACCAAATTATATCCCCTTATTTATCCGGACGGTTGTTAGAAGAGATCAAACTGTCATTCAAATTCTATATATATTATTCATTCCCAACAAAGGAGAGAAGGCGAATAACAACAAGACAGTCAAGTAAAAATATATTGCTATCACAAATCTTCTTCTAAAAGAATTTCAACAGCTAGCCAGCGATAGTTCCAAAATACTCCCCTTCAAGCGCATTTTTCTCTCTCTTTAAGACACTTTTTATTAATCGCACAATATAAAAACTCTCTACACAAGTATTAACATTTTCATTTTGTATCCTCTATCACTCTTTCTTTATAAAAAAATAATTGATCTGAACGTCGAAGAATAAATCAGATAGTAAATCTTATCAATTTTTTCACCTCTTATTTATTTACTGTAATACACATGATCTAGGTTTGGAGTGACGAAGATCAAACTCGCTCTAAATCAGCCAAATCAGGAAATCAGACTCTTGATTCCATAATCCGTATAATAACTCGGTCCGAGGATGCATCAAATGTTATTTTATATAATAGAACCTTGTTGCCTTTTTATTTTGTTTCCAAAAAGTGGAGCAAAGCGTAGATTTAGATAAATT
>JAODPA010049616.1:0-11617 GCA_025585075.1 Nepenthes mirabilis | reverse complement strand
ATAGGATTTCAAACCATTTTTGAGCCAATCGTTTATACATTTAATTAATATGTTTATATCCATGAGATCATCGTCCTCACACTAGGATTAAGTTTAATACTATATTTTCTGAAAGATGAGTTCAATTACTCAGAATAGTGGTAATCAAGTAGCGAATATGCAACAGTGAACACTGAAATTGACTTTAGCTCACATCTTGCTGAAGTTAATGTTGATTTCGGGCCAATGTTTACACGTTAAAACAAGGCGTTAATGTTTTTAACTTTAACATTCATACTTTATGATATTCGACAGTTTAACATTTCATTGACGAAATGCTGTTCGATTACCCGAAGGCATAGCATATGAATGACGAAAGAGCAACGGTGCACTGCAAGCCAATTTTCCAGCCCTGCTGAAGCTGCTGCCGCCGCGCTGCTATTGTTCTTTGGTTGAGGAAATTGGAAAGGAGGGTCGTTTGGCAAGATTTGAAGTCTTTTGATAAAATATTATGATATGAAGTTATGCTATTCACTGATGCAATTAAGGCTCTTTTACAGCGGGATGCTTTTATGCTGATGATATTCAATTTTCAACCTTGAATGTTTCCATGGCTTGGTTGAATATTTTGAGTAAGGAGATCCTTTTTAATTAAAAAAATTCAAGTATATGTTGATGTAGACCTTTTTATTGGAATATGATGTAAGGACCCCGGTTTCTTTGAGCAGAAAGATGGAGTGCTTGAGTAGCGTTAGACCGGCACTTATACAATGGGAAGGTTTCCGAACAAAATGTACGTTTTGTCGATTCCATTCGGTAGTGAGAAAATAGAATGGCTTTCATCTATTTATGGACTAAATGGTGAGAGTAACAAAGTAATAAGTCCAAGAGTAATTCAGAAGTTTTACAAGTCGAAGTGTGAGGTAGTGTCAAGGTGTGCACTCAAACGCCAAAGAATTTGAGCAAGTCTCGGTACAGGTTTAGATGTAGTGTCCAGATGTACCATCTTTATGGTTCGTACATTGTAGTGGGCTATGGTGGGTCTAATGAGCTATTATGCGTTAGATACTTAGTATATTTTGTTAAATTTAAAAGCTTGTTTGAACCGCGATAAAATACGTAAGAGGTGAAGTCAAGCACACGAACAGCACACACAAACAAGAAAAACACGATTTTTACGTAGAAAACTCTCTAATAAACGAGGAAGAAAAATCACGGGACACAGAATCCAAAATTTTCACTATCAGCAGTTGATTGGTTACACAAACCCCGAATCACCCAAAAACAATATCAACTAATGTGGACAGCCCGTACAAGAAGTATAAAGCATAAGAGAAGAGATGGAACCCGGTAGACAATCTTCACAGTAGCAAGAGTCTCGTACGTGGGATCACCGAAGACTGAAACTTGATTGAAAACCCGAACAGAGGCTCAATTCTTCCTCTTCTTCTTCTTCTCTCTCTTTTCTCTTCTTTGGAATGGCGCTCAAAGTGTTTGTATAACCCTAAAAATGAAAGTCTCGTGTTTTATATCACCGGCGGCTGCTCGAGCGGCTGGCGAGCGCCTGGCGAGCACCGGCCTCCGCTCGAGCGCCTAGCGAGCATCTAGCGAGCGGGCCTTATTCTGAAATATCCGCTCGAGCGCCTCTCGAGCACATGGCGAGCGGCCGTCATTCTGGAAAAACAGCTCGAGCTCCTCTCGAGCACAAGGCGAGCGGCCGACATACTGGAAACACCGCTCGAGCATCTAGCTAGCTGAGCTTGATCTTTGTCCATGCGGTGAGGATATGGTCGTCAACATTCCTAGTCATTTTCAATAATAGTTTTTTCATGACGTTTTTGATCATGTGTATAGATTTCTTGGCATATAAAGTAGACTGTATAAAAATAATATGGTATCAAAAAATATTAAATTTTAGTATAGTATAAGGTTGTCTGATATCTAATTAATATTCTGATAGATTGAGATTTATTATTTCGTGCATGGATACATATACTCATATGACTATTATATGGTGTGATATTGATAAATATAATGGCCATAGATGTCAAATTTGACATATAGAGTCGATTCCTATACCCTTGTGTAGATAGAGAGAAGTTGAGTGTGACTATTCCTGTTCTCTTATGTGGGTGGAAGGATTATGCACTTAAGATGTCTGTGCATTGCAGTGGCAGAGTTTCAATATACCATGAATTTTGATCGCATATCAAATTTGTGAATATTGCTTAATCTGTGATAGTTATCTCGCCATCAAAGTGAAAATATATGACTTTTTAATTCACAGCTATATAATATGATCCAAGAATATTATTGTGATATCTCAATGTTATTAAGAGATCTGTTGAAATAGACTTTGTGGAATCTAAGTTACTGATGAGATCTAGATTTAGTGGAATCAGACTTGTTTTCATGATGTTTGGGTTTAGTAAAACCTTTTAGTTGATGACCTTAGTGATCGTTGTTGAGTCATGGTTACGACAAATTGTAGAATCTCAAATATTATTATTATTATTGAGTTTTAGTTATAGTTGTTATATGGCATACCATGTTATTATATCCAAGATGTCTAATGTTGTGCAATATTATTGATTACGTCACTTATTGAATATTTTCTCATCATGTATATTTTGCTGACTCCAGATTTGAAATAAGTACGAAGTATTAATAGCGAATCTGTTATTTTCTACGGGACTTACATGTGAGATGTTTCTAAGGCCTAATAGTTTTTATTTTGAGTAACGAGAATGATTTATTTTTTTAAAGACATGGATATTATTATAAGGGTTGTATTCCTTAACTTTCGATATTTTTATACTGATTATCTTTATGTTGTTATGACGATGAGTTTGATATTCTGTTTATGGATGTTTGATTTCATGATGAATATGTATATTTTGAAGTTTTACATAGTCAATTTGAGCCGAGTTAGATAATTTGGGTCTTAGTCGCCACACAAATACTTTGCTATCAAATCAACAATAATGAGATAATGATAATACGACCAACATATTTATTTCCTTGTAAGGATATTATATATGTTATTAATATTCATAACTATTATATTTTTAAAGTTTTTATAGTCATAATTTGTTCTTCTTAAGTAAAAATTTCTCTAGGTAAAAAAATATCAAATTGGTTGTATTTTAGTGACACATGATTAATATTATAATAAAAGTAGAAATAGGTTTTATTAATGAAATATTTTATCAAATGCCCAAATCCATAAAACGTCGGGGCTAACCAAGTAAATGCACAAGATGTGACGACTAGTTATTGATATATAAATTTTCAAATGCCCAATCGGCAACCGGGAGGCTAGAGAGATGGAATCACTTCATCCTTTTTAGATTGTTAAATTTAAATAAATTGAATGGTCTAAAATTTGAATTAATAAAAATTTTAAAAAATACATTGTTGGGTATGGCTCACCACAAGTCAACCTAACTTAAAGTTAAAATAGGGACCAAGTATTAACAGCACAAATATAAGAGTAATAAACTGATTGAGTCTTTTGAATAACTGCTCTATAGGGTATTAAATCTCAATTAATAGTTACTATCAACCGAGGGATAATATTGTTCCAATAAATAACTCAATTCAGAAACAGTCGAAATGATTCCAACATTAACAGACAAATGATTTTATAATTAATAATTAATTTAAAGGGTGGATACATTCTAAAAGTAACTCTTTCACCCACTGCCATGAACTACCTTCCAGCATAAGTAAGAGTTTTGGGGGAATAACCGATTAGTTAGAAATCCGACTATAAAATTTAATTTCTCCCAAATCAAGGAGGGAAAAGAAAGATAGAGAAAAGACAGTCAAACAAAGAGAGCATTCAAGTAGAGCTACGCCTTTCCAATTCACAGTTGTCCCATCATCTTTCAATTCAAGCCTTTGGCACCAGGTAACGAGTACCGTATTCCTCTTATCTCTTATTTGATTTATTGTGGTGCGCAGGATAATGATTTGTAGTTATAAAAATCAGACCCGTGCCAATTGAATCAACTAGGTGATTAACTCGACTTCCTAATTCTTGTGACAATTTAAATTCCTGAGACATATCATTAGCACCATTTGTAGAAAAAAGTATAGTCAAGCCACCAATTCTCACTACTAACCAAAATCACTAAACAAGAAAAATCGAACTTAACTCGATAGAGTAGAATAATCATGGTGAACGCTAGGGTTTAGACATGCTTTCGACCCAAGGACATCACATCTTGCGGCAATGACTTGACAGAGGATAGCCAAGAAAATGTTCGTCAATCGACGAACATAAATGTGGAATCCTTGGTAGCTCAAGTCAACGCCATGTCGAAAATACTCAAGTCTCTCGAGGATAGGCTTGAGGGACATGCACTAGGAACCCTAGCCTCCAATTCTCAAGCCTCCACCTCTAGAAGGAGGAACCGAGGGAAGAAGTATGCCTCCAAGGGATACTATGACAACTCGGAGATTCAGAGGCAGAAGAAGCCCAACTCTAAAAATTCCATCCTGACTCGAAGGCCATCTTAACCTCAAGACCAGGGAGGAGAGTTCAGGATGGCAAAATCCATGCTACTTGAGAGACATGGGAAGGCTATCAATTTGGAACGAGGCATCATGCAGTAGCCTACCAAAGAACGTTCTAGGCCAGCATGTTCCCCGAGTGTCAACCAACTATTTAGAGTTGAAGATATTCCTTATTACAAAAAAGATTGCATCCATCTCTGAGATGGAGGAGAGAATCTAAAGGATTGAGCAACAATTATTTCATGGAAGTATGGCCAATCATACCACCAAATTAGGTAGGTCTCCATTTATTAGGGAGATCAGGATGCATCAACTGTCTTTAAAGTTTAGGATGCCAGTTCTAGAACCCTGCAATAGAAACTTTGATTTAATTGACCACTTGGATCATTTTCAAATTTTTGTTGGGATTCCAAGGCCTTGAAGACCTTGCATTGTGCCTTTACATTCTGTTGACCCTTAAAAGAGATGCTCGAATTTGATTTTATTGACTGGTACCAAATTTGATTTAGTCCTTCTAGGAGTTGGTTGATAAATTTTTGTCACAATTTACCTCTAACAAAAGGGAGAAAAAGTAGTTTTGGCATATTATCTGAATAGGACAAGGTTCAAATGAAAGTCTTAAGCACTTCTTAATTCGATTCAATGTCAAGACCCAAGACATATCTAAACTCATCAACGAGGTGAAATTAAATTTCTTCATGGCCACTACACATTCAAGGGAACTTTTCAGGTATTTAGTTCAACAGGAACTCAAAATATTCCTTGAGGTAGAGACCATCGCCTTGACGTTTATTGCTGTTGATGAGGCAAATGAAGCAAAAAGATCAAAGCGCTCAGATCACCATTTGAGACCCACTAGCGAGAAGAGGAGAAACAATGATAACTCCTCCACCCGAGATCCTAGGAAATAGTAGAGGACTAATCTAGGCATCACAAGGAAGTATAAGCCAATAAATCTCACTCCTCTGAATGATATCTAGACCAACATCTTAATACAAATTTGGAAAGAGAAGTTTCTAAAATGGCTAAAGCTAGTAAACAACATAAAGGAAGGAAATCAGTTTAAATACTACCTTTACTAATAATCTCAAAGCCACAACATCAAAAATTGTTAGACTCTATAAAAAGATATTGAGACCATCATTCGAAGACAATACCTTAACAAATACCTAAAAAACCTAGGACATGCTCCTTGCGACACCGGTAACAATGGCATGAAATAGCTTGAGTAACCTTGTAACTGAGTGGCCAAAGGGGGTGGTGAACATAATCTCCATAAGGCCTCCATAAGGGAAATTTCAGACCGTCTTGAGAAGACATCCTCTAGCAAAACGTAGAAGTTAGAAATAAAAAATGTTGTCATTAGTTTTAGTAATAATGATATGATTCATGTAGTAACTCCCAATTCTAATCATCTTGTTGTATCCCCACTTATTTTAGACAGTACTGTTAGTTACCAATTAAAATGAATCTTTATTAATAATGGAATCTCTATCAGCCGGGCTTAGGTTGTGAAGGAATGTTCAGCAAAGAACTTGATTGTCCATAGTGATTCCGAGTTAATAATCAACCAAGTGCTTAAGAATTTTGAAGCGTCCAATCCATGTTTGGTAAAGTATCTCATCAAGGTAAAGAGTCTACTAGCATTTGTTGATAGAGTGGAGGTTCACTAGGTCTCGATGGAGGACAACTAGAAGGCTGACCAATTAGCAAAAACAGCTATACTCAGGATTCTTGAGCAATATGTAGAGGGAGATGGGGAAGTCCTTATGAACCTAAGCATAGAAGCTTTAGAGAAGATGCTCCCAATCTCAAACAAGATAACTTAGATGACATCATGTTGGAGACAACTCAAAGATGGTGTGTTGTCCAAGGATCCAATTGAAGCTAAGCATTTTAAAGAAGGCAAACGGATGGTACACCCTCATAGATAGGAGACTATATTGAAGAAGATATTCTATCCCTTACATGCTGTGTTTGACACCCTCCGAGGTCAATTATGCTTTAAGCGAGATGTATCTCGACATCTATGGATGACACAAAGGGGGAAAGAACCTAGCATTTAAGGTTATATGGTAGGGCTACTACTGGCCAACTATGAAAATAGATGCTATAGATTTCGTCAAGATGTGTAAAAATTGCCAAATCTACGATAACATCCCTCATTGGCCTCACACTGAACTTTAAGTCGTACAGTCACATTAACCGTTGGCATAGTGGAGGTTTGACATATTAAGCCCATTTTTCCTTACTGTGGGACAAAGGAAGTTTGTTGTAGTCGTGACAGATTACTTTACAAAGTGGGTTAAAGCTTGCCCACTGGTAAAGATTATTAAGTAGAATGCGACTAAATTTGTCTACCATAGTTTCATTCGTAGGTTTGGTATACGCAAAGTTATAGTGATCAACAACAACACCCAATTCATAGAAAAGATTCACCAAATATTGTATAATCCTTAGTATTAGACTAATTTATCCCTCTATTGCTCACTCCCAAGCAAATGGGTAGGTGGAGGTAACCAACCGAACCTTATTTCATAGAATGAAAACAAAGCTAGAGGACATAGGGGGCTCTTGAATAGACGAGCTTCCGTTCGTATTATGGTCCTACTAGATGACTCCCAGAGAACCAACCCAAGAAATACCCTTCAACCTATGTTATAGGATTAAGGCAATCATCTAGGTGGAGATTAGACTACCTAACTTTTGAGTTAAAAGTTTCAATCTGTTTCATAATTCTCTACTCCTCAGAGAGAATCTCAACCTACTCGAAGAAGTCCGAGATACAATAAGGCTATAGATAACTGCTTACTAGCAGTGAATAGCACGACACTATAATAAAAAGATGAAAATACAACAATTCGAAGTAAGGGACCTAGTTTTAAGGAGCATGGAAGATATAGGTAAGACTGTCGATAGGAACAAGTTATCCGCCAATTGAGAAGGATTGTTCCTAGTATTAGCTGTTCTCCGAAAGGTATGTATGAATTATGTGCCCAAAACGAAAAACTAGTCCCTAAGGCCTACAATGCCTTTCATCTCAAAAAGTACTACTAGTAACCCAATTCTTGAATATGTCAAGGTAGAAGGTACATCTTACTCACAACTTATGTGACACTTGTATGATATATTTTACCATTTTAATAAGACTGGTCTTATAGTAATTTTTTACATTTGTTGCCCATATGTATGCTTGTGTGATTCCTAATGACCATGACTGACCCTAAGTCAAGTGAACTATAATTTCACTCCTCACCTACTGGGATGACCCATATAAAAATACAATCACGACAATGGTTAATGCAACCATACAGCCCAAAGAACGGTCAAACATTAATAATTATTTCAAAGACTCGGGGTTTTAGGACCAAATTTTCAATCCCTTTAAGAGGTCCAATTAGATATCAAATTATGAAAACCTTAAGGGATTTTTCAGTATGAGTGCTAAAATGCCATTCCACGAGATATGCATCATCAGTCATACATGGTCCACAAACTAGGGTCCAACGAAGCTCGGCAACGATAGTGGGACCACCTAGTTGGCAAATAAAGATTTCATTGAACAGAAATACAACACAGTAGAGACAATATTAGCAAAAATGAATAAGAACATCTAGCTAATTTATTGAATACATGAAGTTACATATGTACAATCCAAAAACCCTAATTCGGTTTAGAAAAGAATCCATCAAATTAATGCCCACCAAGGCACAAGCAGCTCAATTCTCCTATGGCTGCGGACTAGGTAAGGAACCAAATGGCTAGTCCCCTCATGGCTCTCAAAAATTTCCAATGTTAGAACTCTGAAACGCTTTAGAATTCTTTGGATTAAGACAGCCTGAAGGAAAATCAAGGATAACCAAGGAGACAATCCACTTGCAAAGAGAAATACCATCCTAGAACCTATCATGCAAGATGGGTTTGACCTCCTCGGGCCGAAAACTCTTCCTTAATTCCCCCTCGAGCCAAGCATACGTATTCTGGAGACTAACAATTAGATTTACATCAAAAACTAATCGACATTCAGTTCCTTGGAGCTTGTCCTCAAGAAAGGCAATCTTATCCGCAACGATGTTATTCTTATCTGATAATTCTTGGAATCTCTCCATCCATTCGAACAATTCCCTCTCTAGAAAAGCTGCCCGATCTTGAAGATATTTGGCCTCAACTATAACAGCTTCAACTCAGATCTCTAGCTCTTTATGTGCCACATGATCAATGTATGATTAGGAGAGACAGGCAATCTCAATTTCTTGCTTGAGTAGCCTGTCCCTAACCAAGTGCACCAACTCCTAGGGATACCAGACAAATAGAATATTTAGATAGACATAGGTTTGTATATGAAGAGTGAAATGTTCAATACATATTGAACAAAAAATTCCTCACAAAGAAAGGGATTTGGTGACAACTCGAGTTCAGAAATTGGTGGAGTACTCCAGCATAAAAGGGGCAAAGAACGGCGATGAAGAGGAATTGCAAATTTGGGGGGAGTAGAGAAGGCATTTGGGTCCTCAAAACACTCTAGTGGTGGAGCAACAACTTGGGAGGCCTTCTCTTCCTCTAGATGCTTTGATGAAAAAAGACGAGGTCTAGGAATCTCCACGGCAGCCTCACAATTATTAGCAAACATTTCATCTTTCGTTTCTCCATTATCGATAAGATCTATCATCGAGATGACAGGAGGAGTAGAGACGGAATCGTCAGGTGATGAACTAACAAAAATCGGGACCGCATACTCGACGATGAATGGAATAGCAATTGGTTCTTCCACGTTCATGCCTTGAAGCATAGGGTCATTTATTCCTAAAAAAACAAATGGGAGAGCCTCACCTCCTAGAATAAATGTAGGCACCTCTTCAAAAACTAGGCAACAAAATAAGGAGAGAGTCGGGTCAAGCCCCTGGGATGATCTACACAGCTCTACCATGGCAATCTCATCATAGGCCTCATCAACCATCCTGTGAATATCGACGGTGGAGCTCAAACAGGATGGACCAAAAACTAGGACACCTAGCTCCCCAGTCGCTACTTCCGAAGAGTCCCAAATGAAAAGCTCCTCAATTTTTATTTTGGGTCTATGGAGAGGCACATCAACAATGACCTCTCCACTTATGTTAACCTCCCCGTTATCTTTGGCAAGTGCCCTTGGGTCAAAAAGTTACCTGTGTTTTGAAGTTTAGCGGCATTCCCCTTTATCAAGTTAGTTAATGGTTTGGCAGTAAAACCTCCATATCCAAAACTTCACCGGTGTAAGCAGAGTTGACCATTTTTTAGTTATTGAAGATGGTCCAGTTGAAAGGAAGCACAATGAAAAAAATATCTTTCCTTCCAATGTTTCACGAAATTGGGATTCACTCCACTTATTTAGTACCTTTTTTAGCGGTGAATGAAATCCAATCGTCTTTCTGATTAAATTTGAAGATGATTTTGACTGTCCTAGTGTCTAAATGAAACTCTTGATGGTGAAAAAAGACGTACAGAAACTAAGTTTCTGATTGTGTTACGATATAGACGCTTGATAGGAATCTCCAAAGCCTCTATTATCTTATAAAGCTCTCTGGCAAATGGAATGTGGAGACCCTCCTGTAGATAAATCTTATATACGACAATGAAACCATACCTCAGAAAGCAAGCTCTCTCGGATAATGAGGAAACTTGGAAAGGAATAGCGATCAGAATATTATATCTCTCATATATATCCAGTATCTTTTCAATCGTGATGTTGGATGAAATTTTAGCAACACCCTTGGAAGTTATGCAATGAGCCATGGAAATCAAAGAATGTAAAAGGCGAAATTGGGCTGAGACACAAAACACAAGAAGATAAAGAAATGAAGGTGCGCTAGAGTTTAAATCGAAAGATCTTAACCTAAAATGATGTTGTCTTAGCTTGCCTAAAGGGACACATCATTATGATGACAGGAGACACATGTCAGCATGGGGTAATGCCATAGCACGACTCTTCCACTACGCTAATAAAGATAATCTAATGCGGCATTTTCCAAGGTAACAGGTTGGTAGTAGGCAGTTTAGTTACTCCATTTATTTAATTAAGCAGTTCATTTCCAATGAAAAGCTAGCACAATTATTTTACAGATATTTTAGTTTTAGATTTATCTAGATTAAATTATTATGTGCCAAGTTGTCAGAGGTCTAAGCAGTAAAATTGTCAAACGGGGCAAAATGACAGGCAAAGTCCAAACATATGAGCGATCACTCAACTCATGAACAATAATCTAATAATTGCAAACATACAAAAGTCATATGAAGAAGACAAGTTTCTATTTAGGTAGTTTTATTCATTAGATCCTTTCACAATGTATAAATTTTGAACAGCAAAAGTATAACTCAAAAGAAGGGAAGAAAAGGAAGAAGACACAAGACTTCAACCCGAATATAAAAAAAACACTTCTTTCTAGGTATTTAGATACAAGTTGTGCCAAAAATACTGCAAGAAAGAAGAGAATAAAAGGAAAACAAGTCCATTCAAGCCTGTAGCACATATATCTCGATTACCTCTATGAGGTTCAACAAAATAAAAGCCATAATACAATACGTGGGCCTAGTTTTGGGAGAGACGTTAAATAGAAAAACTAATATGGTTTTCTTAATAAAATAAAGTAATCAAAGCAGATTTCAAAAACATTCTCAGTTACTGACTGCAAAAACTCAAAGGATCCTCTCCATTAGTAACAACATTAACATCCCTCGGTGACTAAGAAAGCAACATGTTTTCAAAGGACGAGGTGCGACCAAACAAGGAAGAGGACATTTTTGGATACAATTTGAAGAGAAACCATCAATTTGTAGCCAAGGTAAAACCTAGCCGGCAAGGAAATCGATGCTTATAAAGGTATCAAATCATGGTCAAAGATGATAGAGAATAAAATTCTGCTAAACAAGACCTTCAATTAGTAGAAGATCTACAGTAGAGGCAAACACAATTGGCACAAATGACGACTCAGTTGGCCTTCCACTAATAATGAACTTAGTGCATGTTTGGTTGCAGGAATTGGGGGGGAAAGAATTTCTATTCCCGTGGGAATAGAAATTCCTCTGTTTAGTTAGCCTATAGATGGGAATTGTTATTCCCACACATGTAAAAATAACAATTTCC